>OOFB01017601.1:0-11566 GCA_900323305.1 Trachyrincus murrayi | reverse complement strand
ATATAGGATTACCCACAAACAAGCACGCACGCGCACACACACACACACACACACACACACACACACACACACACACAGTGCTGACTTTATCAAAGATAAAGATCAAAGCATATGAAACGTCATCATGTGTATTGTTATCTCCACAAGGGTTTGTGTGTGTGTGTGTGTGTGTGTGCGCGCGTGCATGTTAGAGATGTGTGTGAGTAGGTTCTATGTATGTGCATACCTGTACTGTGCTTTCATGTGTGTGTGCGTGTGTGGGTGTGTGTGGGTGTGGGGGGGGGGGGGGGGAGGGGGAGAGGGAGAGGAGGAGAGAGGAGAGGGAGAGAGGAGAGGAGTGGGGAGAGGGAGAGGAGGAGAGGGAGAGCAGGAGAGGGAGAGGAGAGGGAGCGGAGGAGAGAGGAGAAAGGGGAGGAGAGAGGAGGAGAAGGAGAGAGAGAGAGGAGGAGAGAGGAGGAGGAGCAGAGGTGGTGTATTGCAGGAGGGATAAAGGAACAGAAAGACATTCCGTCTGTCTGGTGTAGCAGCAAAAAGAGAACAGAGAATGGATAGAATGAAAGAATACATGTTGAAGAGGAAGAGGAGAGAGGATAGAGGGAGAGGGGGGGGGGGCAGGATAGTCTTACTGTGCTGAGATTAACTGCCTTGCCCTTGAGCAGAAACAGTAGTAACAAAATCAATGTTGTGTCACATGAAGTCTCTCTGAAGGTCTCCATGATGAAATAATAAGCATGTTGTGACAGCATAACGTTAGCATGTTCTGCGTGCATGGAGTCGGCATGTTTATGACAGGTGATGATTATTTAATCTATCCATTCTCACAGACCTGGTTAATACAGACGCATAGTTAGTGAGTTAGTTGTGTTTAGGTAACTCATGCTGTTTCATCTGTGACCATTTGGCCAGGATTCATTTAGTGAAATAACGTTTGAAGGCCAAGTTTATACTTCAGTCGTAGGCCATCGAGACGGTTGCCGTAGGTTACGACCACCTCCTCCTAAAATGTGTACACGTCGGGGTTAATTCAAGACAGACTAGTTGAGGAGGTTCACATACATATGAAACATTGTTTTCACATTATATAGATCTCCAGATGACACTGAATTAGTGACTTTTGGTGACTTTTGGCTCCTGACTACACTCAGAACCATACGCAGAACCATGAATACATAACTCCACCTCTACTCAACGGAAAGAAGACAAGATGGCCTGTGTTACAGAAGCATAACTCCACCTCTACTCAACGGAAAGAAAACAAGATGGCCTGTGTTACAGAAGCATAACTCCACCTCTACTCAACGGAAAGAAAACAAGATGGCCTGTGTTACAGAAGCATAACTCCACCTCTACTCAACGGAAAGAAGACTCCACAAGATGGCGTTTTGTGTTTTCGGCTGGTTGGCCACGTTTACTAGTTCATCATCGTCATCTACAGTCGTCATCACAGCGTAATGAGTAGCTATTGTTGTCTCATAGATATCACAGACATTATCGTATTTTATGGTTTTCTCGGTGAACAGCAGAATAGAAGCAGCGTTATCAAAAGAAACGATCCGACATTCTCACATACGTACACGATACACACGCATACCAACGACCCACCCGCACGGTACAGTAAAAGACTGCTGTTCTATTTACATGATGTCAAATGAGTAGAAACAAAACAAACTGTATATTCCAGGTTATTTTTTACATCTTAATATAAGAGTCATACCAAAGACAGGACAGGTAAACAAGAGGTAAATAGTTAGAAAACTAATACAAAAATAAATAAATAAATAAATAGATAAATAAATAAATAGCTAAACAAAAATACTTCAATTAATCCAGTTTGATTGGAATTCTTTTTAAATCACAAAACTCAACATTTCTTTGTTTTCATAGGTGTTTGTTTCACCCGTCATGTCAAGCTAACCACCCAATCATATACAACTAGCCGTTTCCTTGGCACATTTGATTGGGCAGTTGACCGAGGCGTCATACCGACATTAGCCTATCACGTGTGACATGGCTGTGATTGACATGGAGTTTCACACTCAGCACCGTTAGCATCCGTTAGCATCCATGAGCATCGGTTAGCATCTCAACACTGAAGACCTCAATCGGGTGGGAAACCGGACAAAATGGCCGGCCACTCCGCCCGTTCACACGCAACATCTCCTTGACGACAGGTCATTTAAAAACAGAATTCTACAAGACACTTTTTTACAAATGGGACCATCATGCTCATTTTAACATGATTTTGCATCCAGACACCAGTCACCAATTATTACTATAATTATTATTATATAATAATTATTATAATAATAATATTATATTATTATTATATTTTCACTTTGTTTCATTTCTTACTTCATTTCTTACTTAAAAGACAGTTAACATCATTTTTATGACGAAAAGAAGTATAACCTTAAGAAATATATAACATTATATAATATTATATAAGTCTAACAACCTAATCATAACATAAGACACTATGAAATATATAACATTATATAATATTATATAGGCCTAACATAACCTGATCATAACATTAGACATTATGAAATATATAACATTATATTATATTATATAGGCCTAACATAACCTGATCATAACATTAGATATTATGAAATATATAACATTATATTATATTATATAGGCCTAACATAACGTGATCATAACATTAGACACTATGAAATATTATTATTTCATATTATATGACATAACATAATAAGACATGACAAAATATATACCATAATAAAACATGGAAGTTTGGAAATACATAAATTGTGAGGTGTAACTTCAGATGTAAGAAGTGAAACAGAGTGAAGCTAACAAAGTCTTGTTTCTGGTTTATTTTATCAACTCCGAGACGGTAAACTGGTACTCACTACTTACTGGCACTGACTATAAACTGGCACTGTTTTCTATGGAAATAGCTACAGCTACTTTTTCATTACACCACAAGCAATGTTACAGCCATGCTACTCTTCTTCTGATTAACCAGCCACTTGATTGGTTACTGACGAGTGATGTCATCCGCTAGCCATTTGTAGTTCTATGTTACAAACTGCTGTCATTCGGCAGGTATTTGTAGTTCTGCTATACAAACTGCCCTGGGGGGTACGGGGGGGGGGGGGGGGTGTAGGGCTACGCCTGGTGGGTGGAGTGTAGGCGGTGCTATAAGGCGAAGTGAAGTTGGTGAATGAAAATAGAACGTTTCAGAAACACTTTGAGGTAATGAGGGACGGAACAGCTCAGGAGAACCATTTTAAAACAACAACTCACGGTATGTTATGAGACGCTATGGTGTTGTAAAAAAATCTTTTCTGCTTTGGAATGGCAGAGTAAACTCTCCCGCCATAGCAAGTGAATGGTGGGAGTAGCATCAGGGATAGACTTCCTTCACCCCAGCTACGTTATGGAGCTCATCCAGACCTTTCTTTGGAGGTCTACGGTGGTGTTTAGTACAGGAACCTACTCTACACGTTGAGGTGTGATCCTGTCATTTATCCCTGATAGTATGGAGGTATTGCAGGCTCTAGTGGACTTCAATTGACTTGAACTTGGCGTGGTTACAGATGCTAAGCGGTTGTCAAACACCCTCTCTCCTCCCTGGTTCCTTCCTGTGGTCAAGGTTGTGTTATTGATTATTGGTTGCGTGTTGTAGGACGTCTTGCTGTGAGCAGCTTTCCCTCTCCTTGTTTCTTAAATGAATGAAGTCGGTCGAACGATAAAGACAAAGACACAGACGACAGGAGGAACCTGCTGATGAACCAAAAACTGGGTGAACGTTGCTGATGAAGAGAGCAACGATGGAGGCAGTGAGCGGATGCTGGGACCGGAGGAGTCGATCTTAGATGAAGCGGTTTCTAGACATGGCCTCACCGTGCCATGTCTATGCTGGGCTGTCTGTCATGTCTTCCATGTAGACACAATGACCACAAGGCTGGTTTCAGTGTGGATCACAACCAAATAAAACAGAATGGATGAAGTAGAAATGTCCACTAGATGTGTCGATGGATGGTTTGATCGCAGCGCCATATTGGAGATCCTCAACCTAGCACCAAACTGCTTTTATCAGGTAGACTAGAGTCTCGACTTTAAGACAAAAGTGAGACGTGGATGCATCATCATCATCATCATCATCATCGTCATGCTTCATCATACTGTTAGCTTATATCTGAGACCTGTTGTTTTTTGTTTTCAGCTTACACATCACAACCAAAATACATTACATGCCCGTTCCAGGGAGGTCACGACATATGTTGTAACAGTGACTCGGAGGGCCACCATCTTGTGTCGTCTCAACAGCTGTGTTGTTAGTGGGGGCATCAAGACTTTTACAAACAGCGTTTGTAAAGCAGCAAGACTTTCACAATGCCTGTTTCGGCGACACACGTGGATCTCGTCCATTTTGTTAAGTCTGTAGATGGTAGATACCGGCTTGGCTGAGAGGGTCCTTGGAGGGTGGGTGTCAGGAGAGCTTGAGAACATGGAGAACATGGGAAAGGCCAACTAAAGCCTGCAGCAGAGAGATCCAGATGGCAGCAGTCGTTTGTAAGGGGGGGGACTAACCCAAACAGCCTGTATGATCAGAATCGGTTTCCTTCTGTGCAGTAGTGGTTGGACAGATCTAGTGATCTAGTGATCTAGAGATCTAGTGATCTAGTGAGCTAGTACATTTTTAATTGATCCTATTTCTTTTTTTTTAACACGTTACTCCCTTGCATGAATGCTGGAACCAGTCTACAATCCTATTGGTCCCCTTTAGGAGTTCTGGTGCTCCGAGCACCCTTCCCTCCTCGTCTCTCGACCCCTCCTCCCCCCCATAGACCTCGGGTCCAGGTCAGACTGGACTCAAACCCCCTGCAACAAGATATCTCAGGTGGTTCTCCAGATTCAGACTCAGTCCATGCTCTGCTGGACACACCTCTCCCAGACCTTGACTCCGGATTGCTCCTCACAATTAACCAATCCATGTAAAGACCTTTAATGACCTTTAATGACCTTCTAGGACCTTTATAAGGACCTGTGGTGTCCTGGTGTCTCTCCTTCTTATAAGCGCTTGCTTCTACCCCTGGACTTGGTCCTGAGATCATCAAGTCTGGCTCTCTGATTGGTCCTGAAGCGGAGGAGCATCTGAGGGTCTAGACGGTGGTCTCGTACTCTAGCACCTCCATGCTGCCCATCATGCTGCTCCGGTACTGGATCCTGGGGCTGCTGGGAGATGTAGTCTCCAGCACCAGGATGGTCTTCCGGAGGCGGCGGTCGATGAAGTGGGCGTCCCAGGCGGGGTAGCGCTTCCTGGGGAGGTCGATGCGGATCACTGGACCCTCCTGGCCTCCTCGCGAGGAGAAAGTCCTGTGAAGGAGTGCCGGGGAGGAGGTGGGCGAGGGGCGCACCTGGAAGATGGGCAGGCAGCTGTCTCCGTCCCGCTCCCCGGGGGCGGGGTCTCCCGCCACCTCTCTAGTCCGGGGGAGGGTCCGAGGGGGACTGGTGACGACCGGCTCCGACGCCCCTGGGGTCTGGGATCCCTGGGAGGGGGTGAGGCAGGGGTCCACCACCCCGCCCTCGCCCTCGTCCACGCAGGCACCCCAGCGGGAGCCGAGGACGGGCCCGTCGGGGTGCAGCAGGCAGTAGTACAACAGCATGAAGAAGGTTCCCAGGGCGAAGCTGCAGGCCACCAGACACACCACCAGGAGGGCGTAGAAGTCTGAGGTTTGCGGTCCGCGGTACATGTACCACGCCACCGTCAGCGCCACGTTCTCCACCAGCGTGACGGAGTAGTACACCGTCATGCGGAGGCGGGTGGGGCCCTCCTTGACGTTGAACCAGCAGAAGATGTAGATGATGCCCACCACCATGTTGTAGATGATCTCCTCCCACTTGGACATGCAGAAGTCCGTCTCCCCCTGGATGATCCAGAAGGTCATCACACACCTGGAGAACAGAACCACACGCTGGTGACATCACATTTCTAATCACAGAATGTGCACATGTCACTCACACAAAGAGAATGTATGTAACTTTAACCCTAACCCTAACTCTAGCCCCCTAACCCTAACCCTAACCCTCTAACCCTCTAACCCCCTAACCATAGCCCTAACCCTCTAACCCCCTAACCCTAACCCTCTAACTCCCTAACCCTAACCCTCTAACCCCCTAACCCTAACCCTACAGTTCACTTTGGTCTTAATATCATAGCGGCCTGTTAGTAGGAGGGTCTTCCACCTCATGGGTGCCCCTTGACGTTGAGATTCCACTTTTCATTCACTGTAGCTCTAGCCTACCACACACACACACACACACAACCCGCGACGCACCAGTGGCTGACGATGAAGATGCCGAAGTAGAGCTGGAAGACGGAGGCGAAGAGGGCGAAGGTGACGGTCCGTGCGCCGATGGTGAAGAAGTGCCAGAGCATCTGGGCCACCACTGCCTTGTAGGACATGGGCAGCTTGTCGTCCCGCGAGTCACGCAGAACCTTCTGGTAGGAAGCCACCATCCACGCCAGGGAGACCAGGGAGGCGGAGGCTGAGAGACCTAGAGACAGACAGGGAGAGAGAGAGAGGGGGAGGGAGAGAGAGAGAGAGAGAGGGGGAGAAGGGGAGAGAGAGAGAGGTTAGGATCATCATCAAAACATTAAAAACTCAAAACACAATTGAACTATTTATTTATTAATCTATTTAATATCTATTTAGTGTCTGTCTGTCTCTCTCTATCTGCTTCCCAGCCCGTCTGTCTCTCTCTATCTGTCTCCCAGCCCGTCTGTCTCTCTCTATCTGTCTCCCAGCCTGTCTCACCCTGCAGCGGCAGGACGGTGTTCTCGTGGATGATGATGCTGAGCTGAAGGACGAGCTGCGGCGCTGACTTGAGGAACGCCTCCAGTAGGCGGAGCATGGTGATGTCAGCGCTCTCGAACATCAGCCGCCAGTGGAGGTGTCGCCGGGGCCCGTTGCTATGCCAACGGCTCTGGGCGCCCAGGTAGAGGGCGTGCACGTACCTGGGAGAAGACGGAGAGAGAAAGAAATGGATGGTTATATTTTATCGATTAAAAAAAGACAATAATTATTAATGTATTTATACATTTATACATTAAACACGACCACGGAGACCACAGGAGCCCTAATGAGACCACTACATAGGAGCCCTAACAAGACCATGCCCAGGGGCCCTAAAGAGACCACTACACAGGGGCCCTAACGAGACCACTACACAGGAGCCCTAACGAAACCACTACACAGGATCCCTAATGAGACAACTGTCTACACAGGGTCCCTAACGAGACCACTGCATACACAGGGGCCCTAACGAGACCACGCCCAGGGGCCCTAACGAGACCACTACACAGGAGCACTGAGACCACGCCCAGGGGCCCTAACGAGACCACTGATACTGATGATACTGTATACACAACGTATACGCAGCAAGATAAATGAGCTGGCATCAGTGAGCTTTGAGTGTGTCAGCAGCCTTCTCCTGGATTTACTTCTCCTGGACATCCAAAGGGGCGGGGTCCAGGAGAGATGCCAGACAGCCGAGACAAACTATACATCCAATCATCATTCACCACCCTCTTAGCTAAACTCTGTAGATGAACATACATATACAAAACTAACACACTTGGTAAAAAGAGAAACGCTTCACAGATTCTGAAAGAGTGAAAGACTGCATGCGGTCCTTGAAGATGTAGTGACCGATGATAAGGTGAAGAAGAACATCATTTCCTCTATCCGAAAAATACCAACGTCCGACACAACAACGATCTGTTGCAAGAGTCGAAGCTCTTGCAACAGACGTATTGGGAACCCGTTTGGATGAGTTAAAACAAGCAGAGGTGATGTCGCCGGCTGTGGACGAATCAACAGACCGCAGCGATGTAGCAGAGTTGTGCATGTATATTTTTGGATGGAGAGTGTTTGAGAAGACGTGCTTGGACTTCTGTTGAATGTAAATAACACTATCACTTGTTGATAGATGTATTCATATATCAGGCCATTTCAGTTGTTGCTAGATTGATTTAGGGCTGAGGCCATTTATTTTGATTGTTAATTTGAATAATATGAGTGAAATTAGATAATAATAATAAGAGTACTTGTAGCAGACATTTACAGGTTCAATGTTAGAAATCAGTTTTGAATTTACCTTTTGAGATGAATTTACCTTTTGAGATGAATGTACCCTTTGAGATGGGATTTATTGAAAAAAACGAATACATGAAGAATAACAGGTCTATGTTGAAATGTATGAACTGACTGACAGTAGTGTATACAGGAGTAGTATAACTGTATACAGTATTAGTAGTGTATACAGGAGTAGTATAGCTGTATTAGTACAGTATACAGGAGTAGTATAACTGTATAGAGTATTAGTAGTGTATACAGGAGTGGTATAGCTGTATACAGTATGAGTACAGTATACAGTGGTAGAACTGTCACAGGAAGTGACTGTATAGGACACAGGAAGTGAGTGCCACCGTATGCATGTTACAGGGTTTTGCACTGCAAGCATATTTTAAACAGAGGAAAGAATATACAGTGAGTCTCACACACACACACACACACACACACTGGAGTGACAGGCTGGCAGGAATGCGCGTCTCTGCAAATAATCTGCTGGCCGAGCACTCTCTCTCTCTCTCTCTCTCTCTCTCTCTCTCTCTCTCTCTCTCCCATCTGAATTTGTGACATGTGCATTTTAATGTACAGTATGTGTCTTTGCGTGTGTGTATGTTTATGTATGTATGTGTATGTATGTATGTATGTATGTATGTATGTATGTATGTATGTATGTGTGTGTGTGTGTGTGTGTGTGTGTGGCATTGTGACCAATATAGCTTTTCCCAACACACTGCTACCATGGTTATCGAATGTTTGAAGGAAACCATGGAAATATAATGTACACACACACACACACACACACACACACACACACACACACATCTATCTATCTATCTATTTATCTATCTATCTATCTATCTTAAAGGTTGTCACTTCATGACTAAAATGATCTACAGAACATCTGGATGATGATCAAGATAATGGTCTAACAGAGGATTAAAGAGACATTTCTCTTATCTCCGTTATTACAGGTTCACCGGACCTCACACCCACTTAGTGTATGGATGTGCAAGTGGGGTGTGTGTGTGTGTGTGTGTGTGTGTGTGAATCCATCAGAAACATGCATGTGACACACGTATTGTGTTCTCCACCCTCCCTCCTCTCTCTCTCTCTAATTCTGTCTTTCACCTGTCCTCAATTCCAGATTAATCTCCCTCAGGGTGAGAGAGAGAGAAAGAGACAAAGAACAAGAGCGAGCGAGAGAGAGAGAGAGAGAGAGAGAGAGAGAGAGAGAGAGAGAGAGAGAGTGACTTTGAGATGAAAAGAGGAGCATCAGGGCGAGATCTGGCTTGTCAGCAGTTTTCCAGATTAATTATGCATTACTCAATGGACCTGCCTCGCTGACACTCTTGTGTTTGCATTTGAGTCCATTACTCAGCAATATATGAGGGGTTGCTCTTTCAAAATATGACTGTTAAAATAACCATTATGAAGAAGAAAACATTTACTCCACATACGCCCCCCACCACAGGCGAAACATCTTGCAGTAGTTGACTTTTTTAGTTTTAGTTTTTTTTCTTTTCTTGCTTTATCTGAAATTTCTGTAAGCTGTAAGCTGAAATATTTCATATTTTCACATGACTTGTGTCTAAAACGATTAACCACTAATTGCGTCAGCACTAAACGTGATTTAAAGTACTGCAAAGGCACAGGCTGTTCATTACCTTCTACCTTGGGCAAATCAATACTGTGTCATAAAGAAGAGCTGTGCACTTTGTGCTATGCATAGTGTTTGCATGTACTCTATAGTCGGTGTGTTAGCATACAGTAGGAGAGTAGGCTGCTATTGGTTCAGAGTCTATAAGGAGCCTGTCAGGAGCCTAGCAGTCTATGCCGCTTGTCTTTCTATGTGTGTGTGTGTGTGTGTTTGTGTGTATTCACAGTGTTTTGAAGGCAGCTGTCAGCGAGGAAAACATTGGAGACAGGAAGTGGGATTACAGAGCGACTGTCAGAAAGATGGGGTGCTTATAGCCATCTTTGATGAAAAGATGTTACCGAGGTCACATTGACAATGTGTGTGCTTGAAGGAGCAGGAGAGAGAGAGACACCTACTCTATGTATGAATGTGTTCGGGCTGCACAAAATATCAATAGTACAATAATAATATATTGACAATATATCGGCTGAAGGCTGTATTTAATCGCAAAAACTGCAATGTGGACTTTTTTTTCTTTTTTCTTTAATATATATATATCTTGTAATGTACAACATCAACAAATACAGTTGTAAGTTTGACAAGAGTTTGCTGATATTGCCTCACTCCAGGCCCCATAATAAGATAAAAGAAGTAAACCTCAAATTCAGTGGGAGACATCGTAGCACGGTTGTGGTCCACATCAGGCGCTTTCCGTCTGTCAGAATGTCTTGACATTAAACAGTAGGTCAAACAACACAGTGATTTCCGTCTAGGCAGCAGGGTCGTAAAAAGGAATGGTAAACATAAGTAAACGCGCTGGCCTTTTCAACCTCCTTATAGGGCTCGGGAAGCACAGTGACTTCATTAAAGGAATCTGAGCCCACATTGTGCCGGTCATCTGCACATAACCCAGTAAGTCTAGGGAGTCTGTGTCCAGGCGATGTGGCCCCTTTATCTCTTCACCTGTTTTATCTCTGCTGCTTCTTCTGTCTCATCCTCTCTTACTCTCTGGCTGCCTCACTGGAGGGCAGTGCCTCTGCTTAATGTCATCCTTGTTCTGTCGCTTTTTCTTTTGTTCTTTCTTCCGTTCTTTCTTCCGTTCTCTCTTTCTCTCATTCGTTCTTTCTTTCTCCCATTCTGTTCTTTCTTCTTTTCTTTCTTTCTCTCATTTGTTCTCTCTTTCTCTCATTCTGTCTTTCTTCTGTTCTTTCTTTCTCTCATTTGTTCTTTCTTTCTCTCATTCATTCTTTCTTTCTCTCATTCGTTCTCTCGTTTGTTCTTTCTTTGCGTTCTTGCTTTCTGTTTCTTCTGCTCAGGACTTCATTGATTTAGTGGTGTGTGTGTGTGTTTATGTTCCAGGTTAGATTTATTGTTATTGTTGTCTGACATCATAAAGGCTGAGTCATGCTCTGGACTATTGGGCATCATGGCTAATTAAGTGCTGTATTGACAACACTATTTTGTTGGACATTCTCTTAAACACGCATACACACACACACACACACACACACACACACACACACACACACACGGACGAGTACCTGAAATGTGTGTGACTTGGTTTTCTCCATTGAGTCGGTCTTATTTGCTTTTTGCATATGTATAGTTGTGTGTACCAGTGTGTGTGTGTGTGTATGTGCCTGTGTTTGTGTGTCTATGTTGTGTGCACTTGGTATGTGATTATGGGTGTGTGTGTGTGTGTGTGTGTGTGTGTGTGTGTGTGTGTGTGTGTGTGTGTGTGTGTGTGTGTGTGTGTGTACACAGGTTTGAACATCATGGGCATTTGTAGACGTAGTGTTGGACTGCAGCCACTAAATCAAATGAA
>OOFB01017600.1:7431-30788 GCA_900323305.1 Trachyrincus murrayi | reverse complement strand
CCTGGGGTACACACACTTAGTTACACCTGGGGACCGCGTTACACACACTTAGTTACACCTGGGGACCGCGTTACACACTTAGTTACATACACATTACACGTGAGGACCACTCATAACACATCGGCAAAATTAATTAGGTTAATATAGATAGGTTAATATAGATAGGTTAATATGAGATAGAGTGAAGGACAGACAGAGATATGTAGATAGAGTGATAGATAGTGATATGCAGATAGAGATAGGTATATAGCGTGATGGAGTGATATAGTGATAGATAGATGGAGTGATAGATAGATAGTGATAAGCAGATAGAGATAGGTATATAGCGTGATGGAGTGATAGAGTGATAGATAGATAGTGATACACAGATAGAGATAGGTATATAGAGTGATGGAGTGATAGATGGAGTGATAGAGTGATACATTGATGGAGTGATAGAGTGATAGATAGATGGAGTGATACGCAGATAGAGGGGGATACATCGATGGAGACAGATCATGTACCCAGCCGTCTAGACAGATAGATATACAATATAGAATAATATACAGAGTCCAGACATGGTGGGTTCGTACCGGTATGGCTCTGCGACGCTGTGGGACTTGACGTGGGAGTACCAGTCCTTCTTCCAGCTGTAGCACTTCCCACACACCTGGCACTGGAAGGGCTTCAGGCCCATGTGTTTGTTCATGTGCTGCTGCAGATCCTTGGCCTCGAAGAAGCTCTTCTCACAGCTGGAGACCAGACACAGGTTACACGTTATTAGAGGTGGTTCGGGAAAAGTGTATTTCTACAGTGGCACATCTACACGGTGTTGATTTGACACTTTTTTACAGTTTACTACTGCTGTCCGAGTTTCTGTTCGCCAATTACGTGCTTACAGATCCCCGCCTCCAGCAATACGAAGCGAAAGGAAGTGAAACGCCCTGTTCACCCAGACTGGAGCTCGTCTGCCATCAGACTTTAGATATTAAAGTAATAATACAGCCTAAAACACTTTCACATCGCTACAAAACGGCTATTGGTGATGAACGCACCACAGGTCCTATTTTTCCGATATGAACTCTATCGTTATTTGCTGGTGACTCGGCTGGGAGAGCTAGCATGGCAACGCTAACGTCCTAGCCCTAACCTGTGTTGTTAACTAGGGTTAGGGTTAGGGTTAAACCTAGTTAACACTACAGGGTTACAGTACTCACTGTGTGCAGGTGAAGGCTCGTACTTCGGGCTTGGGCTTGTGTGTCTTGGAGTGCTTGCTGAGGGCCGACGCCCGGTGGAAGGTGGCTCCGCAGGTGTTGCACAGGTACTTAGACTCACCTGTCGGAGAGAGACACACACACACACACACACACATGCTGAGCAACTTGCTCCACTTTCATGACCCCAGAGTGCCCTCTGGTGGCCCGAGCTGGGAACTACAACACACTGCAGGAACACACCAGCTGTGTTTGACACCTTCTTGACAGGATGTAGTGTTTGAAAACACTACATCCTGGACGGTGGAATGACGTCACACCCCCCCGAGGCTAATACACGTCATTCTCTTGTCTTACACGGCATGCTGGAATAGCGAAGACATACCTGAAAGAGCGTGTAAATGCACAAAAACATATTTTTCTGTGTATTTACACGCTCTTTCAGGTAAACACAACCCTGCCGGCACTTCACAACCAACCGCTGAACCCACGTGATCTTATACTCCAAAGATTGTAGAACGGTAGGATACGATAACTTTAGTTTTGCCCAATTTGCTACCACCAAAGCCCAATTCTGACCCAGGAAAACCCAGACTGTGTTTTGAGGTACGAGTGTGTGTGTGTGTGTGTGTGTGTGTGTGAGGGGGTGTTCAGCGGACCTGTGTGCAGGCTGGTGTGTTCCTCCATGCTGCGGCGGCTGGCGAAGGTCTTGCTGCAGTATTCACACTGGAACTGCTTGGCGGCGTCGTGCAGTGCGCGGTGCATCTTCAGACTGTGCTTGTTGGCGAACGTCTTGCTGCACACCTTGCAGGAGTGCGGCCGCACGCCCGTGTGGTTCAGCATGTGGATGCGCAGCGAGTACAGCTTGGGCAGCGTCTTGCCGCAGATGTCGCACACGAACTCCCGCTTGATGCGCGCGCCCGACTTGTCGTCCAGGTCTCCTGCAGGGGTGGCCCCGGGGTCGGCGGGCGGCGGGGGCTTGGACGGGGGCGTGCGCTGACCGCTCTGCTGCTTGTGCCGGGCGAGGTGGGCGCGCAGGGAGGCGGCGTACTGGAACTCCTTACTGCACAACTATGGAGATAAACGCCCACATTAACGCCCCGTTAATACCACAAACTACAGATAAAGACCTTGTTAATACCACAAGCTACAGATAAAGACCTCGTTAATACCACAAGCTACAGATAAAGACCTCGTTAATACCACAAACTACAGATAAAGACCTCGTTAATACCACAAACTACAGATAAAGACCTCGTTAATACCACAAGCTACAGATAAAGACCTCGTTAATACCACAAACTACAGATAAAGACCTCGTTAATACCACAAACTAGAGATAAAGACCACGTTAATACCACAAACTACAGAGATAAAGACCACGTTTATAGCACAAACTACAGAGATAAAGACCACGTTAATACCACAAACTACAGAGATAAAGACTACGTTAATACCACAAACTACAGAGATAAAGACCACGTTTATAGCACAAACTACAGAGATAAAGGTGGGCACGCAGGGAGGCGGCGTACTGGAACTCCTTACTGCACAACTATGGAGATAAACGCCCACATTAACATTAATACCACAAGCTACAGATAAAAGACCTTGTCAAACTACAGAGATAAAGACCACGTTAATACCACAAACTACAGAGATAAAGACCACGTTAATACCACAAACTACAGAGATAAAGACCACGTTAATACCACAAACTACAGAGATAAAGACCACGTTAATACCACAAACTAGAGATAAAGACCACGTTAATACCACAAACTACAGAGATAAAGACCATGTTAATACCACAAACTACAGAGATAAAGACCATGTTAATACTACAGACCTGGAATTACTGCCTGAAAGTTTTTCAAAAATCCACCCAAAATGGATCATCACTAAGTCGTCAGACATGTCCCTGATGCCTAGCAGTAATTATTATGAGCCATGAGATATTATTATTATTATTATCTGTGTTATAATTAGTCAGGGTTATGTGGATGCTTACGCTGCACTTGTAGGCACGGGCCTTCTCATGTTTCAGCGTGTGCATGATGAGCGCGTAGCGGCGCTGGAACGACATGCCGCACTCGGAACACGCGTGTTGCCCGTCCGCCGCGTGGTCCGCATCCTGTCCCTGCTTGGTCCCGGTGCCGGGTTCTCCCCCCTTCCCCTCTGCCTCCTCCGTGGCGTTGACCTCTGACCCGGTGGCCTCGGGACCGGGTTCGGACGAGTCCAGGACCTCCACGGGTCTCTTCGGGGGGCGACCTCGCCGCCCCGGTTTCCCGGGAGCGATCTTGAAGCAAAGAGTCCAACGTTAGGTCATTGACCCTGTGACCTCCTGATCTTACCGTTGCAAACCTGACCTGGAAACTGTTGTTACTGAAACACTGCACTGCTGAACAATGTTAACGCCATTTCAACGCTTCTTTGTGACTAGCGATGCAACTACAAATCAAGCAAACTTTATGTGTATGGGCCTCTATCACAGTTACACAAACTAAAGGGCTTCAACGTATGGACTGTACTACTTTGCAACAACCATTAACAGGAGACATTCATACATAATGGCTATAATAATATTAATACACCATTAAAACATAATTCCTAATGCAGGGTATGGATAAAGGTGTCTTCTAAATTACTAAATGTAGTGCAAATGAAATAAACACATACATCTTACACACACATATCCATTCCCAGTAAAAACAGTCATGTTTAGTCATTCTAAACACGTCAGTCATGTTCAGCAAGACCTTTACAACGGTCACCATAGGGTACCTTCAGGGGGGTGGGCCGCAGTGGGAGGGCCGAGGTCTTCTTGTCCTCCTCCTCCTCCTCCAGACCCATGTGTAGCCGGGCGTAGCCGCCCTCCCCGATGGAGCGCTGCCGTAGACGCCTTCTGTTGGGCTTGTCTGCAGACCCCTCCTCCTCGCCGGGATGGGAGGCGGCCAGTGACTCCGCCTCCTCCATCGGCTCCACCTTCACATTCAGAGAACTAAAGTATTAACAGGAGAACCAAATCCCCTGACCCCGCCCTTAAAACGTTCAGGTTGTTTTCATTTTGGGGCTGCAGGGCTGTAAACGGCCCTTCAATTCAGTTTGAATAAGCGGAGGACACACAGGTCGCATCGACACTTCATCAGCAGGTGACCGGGTAACCCCATCAGCCAATATATATATATATATATATATATATATATATATATATATATACACACACACACACACAGGTATATATATATATACATAACATATAAAATATTAAAAAATATCTACAAAGTGGCTGAAAATGCTGGGATACACGTTACATTGAAATATAAAAAATAGTATGAAAAATGAAATACCTCGTCCTCCATCACCACCACCTCCTTCTTCACCTTGGCGGGACGACCTCGCTTCCGTTTGGGAGGTGGGGGCTCCAACTCTGGGGCCGTGGCTTCTACGGGCGCTTCTACGGGCACCGCCTCCTGAGGCGTGGGCGTGGCCTCTGTGACGGTCGTCGTCGTGGGAACGGCGTCCTTCGGTGACGTCTCTGCGGGGGCGGTGGTGGTGGTGTCCGGGG
Organism: Trachyrincus murrayi; assembly: GCA_900323305.1. Classification (NCBI taxonomy): domain Eukaryota; kingdom Metazoa; phylum Chordata; class Actinopteri; order Gadiformes; family Macrouridae; genus Trachyrincus; species Trachyrincus murrayi. The sequence goes on along the minus strand of OOFB01017600.1, from coordinate 26,027 downwards.
TGGGGTCCTCCGGCGGTGTGACCGCGGCCTGCGATGACGTCCTCTGCTGGGCGGGAGGTTCCGCACCGGCGACAGAGGAGGAAGCGACGGAGGAGGAAGCGACGGGGTCTTCGGCGGCGGGGTCTTCAGTGGCGGGGTCTTCGGCAGCGGGGTCTTCAGCGGCGGGGTCTTCGGCGGCGGGCGTGTCTGTCTGCGGCCGCTCCATGGCCAGGCACGCCGAGACCACCGCCAGCGACTCGCTGGCGCCGGCCTGCCCGCTGTGGGTCACCACAGTGAGGGTCTCCCCCTCCTCCTCTGTGCCGTGCACCTCGCGGCCGATGAGGGTGACCGTTTCGCTGTTGACGCCGCTGTGGCCGTCGAGGGCGACCAGGGTCACGTCCTCCACGACCTGGGAGACGATGGCGAGTGCCTGCTCCACCAAGACCCCCTCCTCGTCCCCCGCCTGGTCCGACGCCACGGCGACGCCCGTGTGCGTGACGACCGCCTGGCCATCGCTCTGGATGGTGAACAGGAAGGACCCCTCCTCGCCGCCGGCACCCTCTTCCTTCGTGGCGTCCGGGGCGGCCGGCTGGCTGGACACCACCGTGTGGGTGTCCCCGCGCTGGTACACCGTCAGCTGTTGCTCCTCCACCTGCTTGTGGACCGACTCGCAGATCTGTAGCACCTCCGCCATCAGTAGGTGGCGTGCCAGCGTGGCGATGTCTGCCATCACGCAGAAGTTGAAGGTCAGCGATGAGGTGTAGGCGAAGTCCAGCAGCGGCAGGAAGCTGGCCTTGGTGAAGCCTGCCGGGGCGGGGACAAGACAACTGGATTTAAAATGTTGAAGACACAGCCATATGTGCACCGGGCAAAGACAGCACAGGAGGCAAAACTTTATTTAAACCGTCAAAAGACATTACCAATGCCATTTATTCACTGGGCAGGGTCCAACTGCCGGCCAAAAGGTTCTGGGTTCGCAGTCTAACATGTAGGCATCCTTGAGCACGACGCCTGCTCCTTAATGACATGCATCTAAAATATTATATTTATTATCGTCCGATATCACTGCTCCTAACCAGTAGGATTCCTCCAGAACCAGTAGTTTGGGTTCAGTATATGATGTACACTAGCTGTAACTTTTAGCTCTAAAGTGCTATAAAGTCATTTTTGTCCGATATGTTTAATTTAACTTGCTAGCTGATCTTTGCAGTATAATCCATACGAGACCCTGAACGCCCCAATGCATGCGACAGAAACTCATTCGACGATGCATGCGACAGAAACTCATGCAACGATACATGCGACAGAAACAGATGCGAGACACGTACCGGAGAGGTCGACCACGGCCTCGTGCGTGGACACGGCGCCCTTCTCCACGAACAGCTCGTGGAAGTACTCGCTGCATGCGGCGAGGACGGCCTTGTGCGCACGATGCTCCTCGCCCTCGATCAGCAGCGTGATGTCACAGAACTGGTTGTGGAGGCGCTGTGTGTTCAGCTTGTCCAGCATGGTCTGGCTGTGTTTGGGGAGGAACTGGTTTACTTCGCCCTTGCTGTCCACCTGCATGACATTAACACACACACAGGGAGAAAGTACAAGATCAACACAAATAAAACAACACACACACAGGGACACAGGCAACAACACAAACAGGCAACCGCCACACACACACACACAAGATCACACACACACACAAGACATACACACACACACACACACACACACACACACACACACACACACACACACACACACACACACACACACACACACACACACACACACACACACACACACACACACAGGTTAATGACATCAGCGCTATTATGTAATAGTATGCATAATTATTAACTGTCATGACACCTCCATGTATTTTTCGCACTTACAAAGACCAGCTCGTGTTTGCCCACCGACTTGCCCGTCCTGACTCTGGAGCCCAGGAAGTCCAACTCATTGTCTCCATCTTCCTCCTCCTCCTCCTCTCCGTCCTGCCCGGCGACCCGGCGTCTCCCCCCGTGGCGCCCCCCTGCTCGCCCTCCCGCGCCGTCATCCGTGTTTCGCCGGCTCTGACAAACAGCGCATTCTCTGATGTGGTCCTTGACGTGTTTGAGGATACCTGCGGACGTCAGCGGGGACAGGGTGGCTGAGCTTACATCCTAATAATCGCACATCGTGCCATCCGATCCCACACACAGAACATGCAAACATAGCGTGTCGTCGGCGAATTGTATAAACGCGCCACAACAAAGACGGCAACATTGCGTCTCAGTAGGTGGCGGCAGAGAGCGCTTTATTAAGCAAGGAAGGGGTGGCGTAGATCCATCTGACAGACCACCATCATGGCGAATCGTGTTTACATGTGCTATTTTACGTCATTCGTCTTTAGGGCTTTTCCATTTAGTGTAGGGGAATAGACGCGACCTACCTCTCCACCAGTACTTCTGCGAGATGGAGTCCCATGTGAGCTGCTGGTTGAAGTGGTCGCCCTCCTCGGCAATGTGCGCCTGGCTGATAAGTTCCGTCCTGCGTCCATCCTGCAACACCACCTCCAGCTCCGTGAAGTCCTTCTGGCCTTTCAGCCGCCGCTGGTAGTACAGGGTGCCGCTCCTCACCACGTAGCAGGCGGCGGCCTTCCGGATCTTCCTCTTGGTGTTGCCGTGGGTCCCCGGCGCGTACGGCTCCCGCTCGTCAGTCAAGTAGCGAATGATGGCCAAGTAGCTTTCCTCGCTCGACATGGCTGAGCTCCCCCCCGCCCCCCGCTACGGGTTGTCTCTTAAATGGTTGCTTCTTCGTATCGAAGGAGCCGGGGCTCCTCACCCGACTTTAAAAATCGAAGCGCAATTTTTCCCCTGACTATCTGGCACTACATATCATAAAAATAGACGCAGTCACAGTATTTTTTAAATTGTTTTTTTCCAAGGTGGAACTGCAGTTGGTGACCGTCAGGGGTAGACTTGCTTGAACAGACAAAATGGCTGCTGCACAACCGGATTTTGCGTAACGATCACGGAAGAGCCCTGTGATTTGTTTGTTTTTTACCCTCGTTGTCATGTATGTTGTTCACCACTAGATGGCGTGTCACCCACAATATCTGGGTTTTACTTTATTACCTTAGTTTTATTCTATTCGATTTATCTATTTGATTGTATGTTTATAGGTGTGTGTGTGTGTGTGTATATATATATATATATATATATATATATATATATATATATATATATATATATATATATATATATTTATACTTATCTTCTCTTGTTTGATTTGATAAACGAGACACACAGAACACAATCACCCAGGATTTAGAAACCTCAAACGTATTACAGATAGTCACTTGCATCACAAACGTGTGTAATTACACGTTTCTGCTATCCAGGTTTCCATATGCCCACAGAATGACGACAACCTGCCGGTAATGAGACCTCTCCCTCCTAAAGGTGCTGGCGCTTTGGGAAAATATAAGCCTGCCCGGTGCTGATGTTAGGACATATATACAGAGCCCTTAAAAGAGGTTTCCAGGCAACCCAACAACATTATGCTAACAAATGGTTTTATGATCTGGTCCAAACTGCCTTCATCTCTCCAGCCGGGCGTCTGGTTTATAACAACACACCACCGCAGATAGGAACACTTTACATTAATTCCTTGCAGATACCCAGAACATCACACGTTCAGGTGGTGAATCTTCAGAAGCCAGAGTGTGAAAAGATGAGAACGCTTCATCCTTTTAACTTTATCCCTGTGACACTTTATCCTACCAGATAACACGTCAGGTGTTGGAGCAGCAAAAGGAACAAGAAGAATAAAGAATAAGAATATGGGCAGGATCGTGTAGGACAGAGTCGCAAGAGTGTTTCGACTCCCAGCCTGAAAAGGTTCTAGGTTCGATCCCCAACGTCTGCACCTTGAGCAGGATGCCCCCTAACCCCTACCTGCTTATCAATGACATGTATCTGAATTCACTGTAAGTCACTGTGGTTAAACGCATCTGCTAAATGAATAATTAGTAATAAAAGAAACTATAGTAAAATAGAAAGATGTATTTACATGATCAACAACAGAAGGAATGTGCATACAGGAGCCAATGTGCACAGTGTTTACTATGAGCGTGAATCGCGTGCATAGATTTTGTTTGTGTGTGTGTGTGCACCCATATTGTCTACATGTGAAGGCCTGGGGTATTTGGCCTTATCGTGGGGTCTGCCCAAGCTGGTGTGAGTTACGCTGTGTTGACTGTACACACACACACACACACACACACACACACACACACACACACACACACACACTGTCACCACAACGAAGACTTCACCTTGAGGCAAAATGAATGAAAGTAACATGAAAGAAACAAAAGATCACATATGATATGTTTCACCATAATAAACAACTAGATTACCACAGCACTGCCAACGTTCAACACTGTAATGATTACACACTGCAGTCTAATGATACATTGTGAACAGTAAATGATATTGTTAATCGAATAGGTCTAAATCACTGAATCAAACCGCTAAATGCTTCATACTACTCAAGTCTGGGGCCCAAGCATAACAAGGGAGGGGACAAATGAGCGACAACAACAAAAATCAGGCCAAAGTCAACGGCATTCTGTCTTCTTTGTCTCGCTCTCTCTCACCCTCACCCTCTCTCTCTCTCTCAGATTGTTTGAACTTGTCTCGGTAGAGAAGTTGGCCAGGGGACAAGATGAATCCCTGTTCTCCTGCGGTGTGTATCGGGACGGTAGGACAGTTAAGAGGAGGTGACAAAGTTACCTTGCCGTCTGACCTGCCCAATATTAACCGACCCGAGTGGGAGAACCACTTTCGGGTGGCATTTATTAAAACAAGTTGCAACAGGAGCTAGAATCACACGTATGCCAACTACTAGGAGGAGATAAAAACCAAACACGAGCAGACCAGGAATGCCTGGGCTGTTTCATTTACAGCCCCAGTCAGCCTACATGTAAATCAGCATACGTTGCCTCGCCATGTAGATTTGAATGAAATGTACGTTAATTCAGGGCTAGGATGCGTAGTAGTGTAGTTTCTGGATATACTGAAGTACCAGACTACAGACCTGATATAACACCTGTGTTGTCTTAAGGGATCCCCCTTTTGGCTAGACTCATATTTAAGTAACTGCTTGATGTAAATATATGTATCCAAAAATATGTAGTAACTGGTAGAATGACTTTAGTGACATCAAGAACTTACTCAGAAGTTACTTAGTGCTAAATCCTATAGGAGGCCTGGTTCTCCTGAGAGAGAGAGAGAGAGAGAGAGAGAGGTGCTAGCTGACTGTTCTCTCTGCTGGCGTCCCCTCCCTTTATAAACATGATGGAATCTGTCCTGTATCTAAACTCCTTTCAGTCTAATTTCTCTCTCTCTCTCTCTCTCTCTCTCATTAGTCTATGGTCTCTCTCTCTAGTATTGGCCTATGGGCTCTCTCATTCCCTCTCTCGATATACATATTCATCAGGCTCACTCTCTCTTTCATCTCTCAGTAACAGTAACTGGTAGAACTAGAATGACAATTCACTTCCTCTAGTTTCAACTGGAAGGCTTCTATTCTGATATGTTGTAGTTCATCAGAATCAGTTTTAATATGCTCCCATACCCAGGGGTCCCAGTCTAAGACCCCTACTCGCACAGATTCAGGATCATGCTATGTAATCTAATATAACCTCATCTTAATCTAACCTAATCGAACATAATATAACCTAACCGAAACTAACACCAAATCTAATCTCTTCACATCCTTTATCGGTTATACTTCTAGTCTACAACGGTAGCTCCAACGTTTAAGCCCGTGACCCGATTTCAGGTCTGAAAATCCTTTTTGACCCCAACCTGCTGCACCTGCTTCCCCACACATTATTTAAAACCCGGTCAACACACCGACTGTGATATCGACGTCCCAGTGAACGCATGCGCATCGTACCCCGCTAAGTAACAAACACAAACGTATCATCAAATATCTACAGCTGACGAGTCAGCAGTCTCCTGCCACCCCATACGCATTTATCGTATGAGTGGGGTCATGACCCCCGTGGGAAACACGCTGGTCTATGAGTTCATCAGATTAGCCTTTCATCACATGAATAACTTTTATTAGACAGTCAAACACAGCATATCCTTCCTAGGAAGTGTGTGTGTGTGTGTGTCAGAGTGTGTGTGTGTGTGTGTGTGTCTTGGGAGATAGGTGGGGGGGCATGCGAGTACGTGCTCCGTAGAGCGAGAAGAAGCTGTTTTCTGTTACACTATACTGTCGGTGAGTCCTGCTCTGCCTGGGCTGCTGGCCAATAAGATTAACTCTCTCTCTCACACACACACACACACACACACTCCACTCTCGTGACCTTTCACCTCCAACAAGCTCTGATAGTCTAGTGGTTAGGCTGTTTGAATCCCAGCCAAAAGGTTCTGAGTTCTATCCCCTAATGTCTTCAGTACCTGTAGGCATCCTAGAGCAAGATGCCCCTAACCCCTACCTGCTCCTTAATGACGTGGATCTAAAACAATTGTCAACAGTTAAGCCTGTAAGTCATTAAAAGTGTCTAAATTAGTGAACAGTAATTCCCGCGCACATCCTCGCCAAAAACAAAACGTCATTTTGTTTAATCTCCAGGTCATGCTGCCGCTCGTCCTCAGAGAGACAAATCAGAGACAAAGAGCCAGGAGAGAGTTCCGGAGGCTCTCTCTCTCTCTCCTTTCTAGTCCCGGAGCTCTGCTCTCCATTCAGCTGCCATCACCCATAAACAAGCTTCTAATTTATGCCAGGCAGCTTCAGCCAATCCGACCAATCAGTGAAGAGGAGCTGTAATAACACAGCTTTGTGTTGTGGAGGGGAGCTGGAGGAGGGAGGATGAGGGGGGACTGGTGGTGAGAAGGCTGGGAACCAGAGGGTCACCAGCTCAACTTACACCACCCCCCCACCCCCCCCTCTGTTCCCACAATGCACTGGCTGACTCCCAACCCTCAACTGTTTCCTCTGTAGATGACACCCAGGGAATTAAAGAAAAGACTGTTATTCTTATTATCTTAACCTAGAATTATCCCATATTTTCCATGACCCGATATCTCGGGGCGCGGTGCCATAGGGCCGGTGCGGGGGAAACCTTCTGAGCTTCAACGGTGCGTATTTGGACACATTTCCCACGAGTCCCGAACACGTGGAGGATTACACCATGCAGGAAGTAATGGAGATGGTTATCCAGGAACAAGGAAGTGTTTCTGGGTCGGGGGACATCCTCGTTCATGCGTTCAGGCTCGGTGTGGTGGTCAACTTGGGTACTGCAGGCCGGTCTGCAAACTGTGGGTCACGACCCAAAAGTGGGTCACAGCAGGGGACCAAATGGGTCGTGGGATAGCTGGAATAAACCTTTCTTTTTCAAAAATATGTATGCATGTCGACATGGCTTGTCCATCTGATCATTAGTATGTTTGAAGACTATACTGATGAAAAACATACATAGAGAAATGCTAATTCTCTCTTTTTTTTAGACATGGAAATTTTACGGCATAAGGTATTTGCCAAAACTATGTCCACAGGCGGGTCACGCCAGACATAAGATATAAGATGTATACACAGGACTTTGTAAGAACTACAGCCTTCATAAGGAACCTGGACACCCCACAATCCAGATCTTCAGTGCATTTGAACCCTCAAGGTTTGAGGAAATGAAACCAAGCCGCTGTGGAATGTCTACAGTAATAATATGCAGTATGTGCCCAAATTGGATCAGATATGGACTGGGGTGAAGGATTCCAGATTCATAAAAAGAAAAGTCCTGTCATGCAACTACAGACTCAAAATACCAGAGAGGACTTTTACTCACCTCACCTCACCTCTGAATATTGAGGAAAGACATGCTGCCGTGTTTTGCATTTTGCAGAACTTGGCGTGTGCTTGTTGGTAATTTTCTCATACTGGAAGGTAAACAGCACATATATGTCATATAACATGGTAACATGCGTGTTTCTTCCAACATTAAAGCAAAGCTACAGCATCACACCACTTCTGCGTGTACAGTATCAGTCGCTTTGGGCCCCTCCTGTTGACTACGTGTTATTATGTGTTGTTTCTGAAACTAAGCCATCAGGAGAGTGACGTGAGATGTGTAGTATAGTCTAGTATTAAGAACTGTTAGTTCCTCTCTTTAATTCCAAACAGTAGAACAGTATTCTATAATAGTTTCATTTACTGAATGTTCTGCCCTGAAGCCTGAGATTGAGACTGTGTTTCGGTCCGACCATCAGGGGGGCAGATGATGGGTTAAAACTGAATTAAGATGAGTGGAAAATACAGAGACAGAAACAAAATAACAGGACCCGAACACATAAAAGTCTGTTAACAAGGTCCGATCTCCCAGGAAGGAAAAGCACTCATCACTGGTGCTCCGAGAGACAATCAGGGAACGGCTGTTCAACACATGCTCACACACACATGCACATACCATACACACGCACATGAAAAGACACCCACACACACATATAAATACATACCACAAACATACTAGCACACAAACACACAAACAAGCATACCCCGTCACATTCATACACACATAGAAAATAACACAAAATAAATGCAAACTTAAACATACATAGACATACCCACTCTCATGCACACAATACCACACACACACACACACACACACACACACACACACACACACACACACACACACACACAGAAGCTAAGACACACACACATATACACACACACACACACACACTATTTACTATAATTTTTTTACACTTCACAATAACAGCAATGTTTTTGAATTATGTGATTTTAAATATACCAGAATTTTATTATCCGAAGCAAAAATCCTTTAATTCCCAGTTGAGCCCAGGCGAAACGTTCTTCTTCACCCATAATTACACACGCGACTAGCTAGCTAGTTATATATACTACAAAGTGATTGTAGTGGGGAGAATTCAACAAGTTTGTGGCTCCACCCACTGGGCTGTAATTACAGCCAATTAGAGCGCAGCGTGACCAAAGGTTCCGATGGGCCAGGCGTCTGATGGACAGCCGCCGCCGGGCATCGCGCTGGGGCCAGCGGTGGCCCAACGCCGGCCCAATGCCGAGAACTTGGCTCTCTGCCTCGGGACAGCAACTGCTGCCGTAAACAAACAAACAAAGCTCAAAGATGCTGGCTCGATCCCCAGCTCCTTTCAAGATGGCCACTGGCTCGGACACGGCCCCCGGTCGTTAACGTAAGAATAGAAGGTCAGCAAACACTTGACTTGAGTTTAGCTAGCTTTCAGCCGAGTTTGACTGCGATGTACAATAGCTACGTACACACTTAAAAACTAGTTTAAATATAACAAATGTACATGTAATCAGTAGTTTAAAAAAATGTGCGTCATTTACAGTGACCGAGCAGTAAAATCCAACTGCAGCAACAGCGCCACCTCTGGTGAAACACGGGTTACTGCAACTGCAGTTTGTGTTAGTAGTGATGTATAACAACAACAAAAATATTTTTTTATAATTTTTTTTTATAAAATCGTAGTTACATGGTAATGAAGTTTATATGAATATGCGGGTACACGTCCAAAACAGGTACCTGAGCAATACACAGAATTTTAAAAGAAAGATTCCCAATTTGACTCAACTTATGTTGTGATCAGTGCTCCAAGTGGGCCGGTACTCACATTCACTCACATTCTTCTACACTGTTCTACATTTTACTCTTTGGACTTTTTTTAAAATAATGATTTGCTGATACCGGCCGATACACACGCCAACATGTGAATAAGGGGAGCACTGGCACTTCAAGCACTGGTTGTGATGTGTATGAATTAAGTAATATAGATTAACAGAATGTCTGAATTTCAATAATTAGATCTTCATCCATAGATCCAGTGTGAAGAAATAATTGTGGTCATATGAAGTTAGGATTAAGACACTACTCACACTACTTTACACAGTTACCTTTAAATGAACATCATGTAATCAACTTTAATTGTCAGAATATACAATATATAATATAAAGAAAGGCATTAAAGGCATACGGGGGGATTAAGCATAATGTTTTTATGTATGAATAACAAAGAAACCTACTTCTTGCTTGTCGTCCAATCAGATCACAACAAAGAGTCAGGATCTCATTTGTTTTTTGGAGTGTTTTGTTGACAGATGTACAAAACACAAGCATAGAGAAGCCAGAAGCCAAAGAGGGAAAGGTTAAAGGTTATTCTAAGATCCCAATGATTTCTAAAAGCCTATGGATGTCAATAAAGTTTTTCCTTTAAATATGCTATGAGAAAGAATATGTGTTTGTATACTAGGTATGCTTGTTCATGTAACCAAATGATGGTGAGACGTTAACATCTAGAAATTCTCAAATTCACAGTCAAAGTCGGTCATTCTGCACAGGATGTATTTCCACTGCCGATCCCTGGAGAAAATTATAGAAACAGAAACAACTGTTATTATAAACTCTGATAATGATATGTACTGTATGTATGAGATAGGATGTACTGTATTAACCCAACAAGGGAAATTAGGGAAATAGTACAGAAGAGTACAGTATAGTACCGTATAATATGTACTAGTCTAGCCTAATTCTTTTCTATTTTCTCTGGTCTGGCTAATGGTCTTTAAGACAGAAACCAGTTTAAACCCACCTGAGAAACCAGTTTGAACCCACCCGAGAAACCAGTTTAAGAGAGAAACCAGTTCAAACCCACCTGAGCACTCCGCTGAAGGTGGTCTGAGCCCCGCGGATGAAATATCCGTAGACCGGTACAACCATCTCGCCCTCTTCCCTGTACTGCTCTGGTACATCCCTGGTCTTCCTGTGAACGGGAGCCAGTGGGTTAGTGAGAGTTCTACAATGAATTTAAGTGGGTAATGTTAGCGTGTTAGTGGGCTAGGTAGCTTAGCGTACATGCAGGAGTAGGGGCAGCGGCGCTTGTAGCGGCAGCAGTAGAACTGCCACTCCCGGTCCAGTACCGACTCAAAGTACTTGCTCTGGATCCCGGCCGCGATCCCGTTCTGGGTACACGTTGACATCCTGCAAGAAGAGCATTATTAGCATTAGCATTATTACATATGTGCTATGTGTAGCTTCATTACTGTAGCCTCATCCTGCATTTTTATTACATTGCTTCATTGGTATTTAGTCATTTATTTTAGCAGATGCTTTTATGCAAAACGACTTTATTAATTCAGTTACATTCAGTCATTAAGGAGCAGGTAGGGGTTAGGGCATCTTACCCTAGGATGCCTACAGGTTAGGCTGCGTTACGATTGGTTGGTAAGTAGCAAGTTAATTAGAGTTTACTACTATACACGTGTGAACATAAAGGTACAGCCCTTGCATCCTCACCATCCCTGTGTTGTTGCGTCAGGCCTGTTAAGGTTAGTCAACGTGCGCGTGGTGTAAACAGCCGTGTGTTTGCAGCCCGTAGGGCCCCTTGTCAGCACAACAAGAGCGTGGACTGGCAGGCCCGAGCCACGGGACACCGGGATAGGCAGACGTTTGTCATGGCAACACGGCCGCGGCCCACGGCGCTCCAGCCAATGGGGATAGCCCGTGCCCTTTCCCACTGCAGTCATGTCTCATTCACAGAGAGCCATTTAAACGGACAGCTTTGTTAATGAGAGGCTGTGCATGTGAGTGCTGGGCTTGATTCACTGGGCCGGTGATGGGCTGGTGATGGGCCGGTGATGGGCCGGGTGCTGGGCCGGGTGCTGGGCAGGGAACTCAAGCTGAACTAATGCGCTGTGCACAGCCGATGAGCGGGAAGGCACCGCTGAGAGGGTGACTCAGACTCTCTCTATTAGACAGGAAGCAGTCACTGGTATAGGCCAGGGTAACTGAAATAACACCCAACCACATATTAATACTTAAGATTGATTGCGGCCCGTTAAGTGTTGAACACTATTGTACAAAGTAAAAACCCTGAAAGTATAGTGGTTGCGATATTTTCTTTTTGTGTTGGCCCTGGGCCTTGTTGTTGGCTCAATGACCATCTTCACCAAAGTAAGAGTCTCTCTCACCGCACATATTTGGTTTATCACTTAACCCCCGATGTTCACATCACAACCACAGACAGTGATGTTGTGGATCCGACAGCTGTTCTCTGCTCCAGCTGTAGTTTCATAATTCTCCCGGAGAGATGTGGCGGTGCCAGCAGCACAGGCAGGCGTTTGTTAAGGCAACACGGCGAGCAGAGCTCTCCCTGCAGGCGTTTCTACCGGCCGTGTGTTGGGTGGCAATACTGACCTTTCAGTGCCCGCAGCTCGCAGCCTCTGACTCAGAAAATGAGCTACTGAGATGTGATGTGAAGACGCCGACCCAGTGCCCTTCAGGAGTTAAGCGTTTGGACACAAGGGCAAAACATGACAAGACGCCCCCCCCCACCCCCCATCTGCTCCTTGGAACACTCTCAAACTGTGTTTTCCATTTGTTGTGACCTCCTCGGTATTTCATATTACAAGTTGCAATAGTGTGCCGTGAAATTAAACAAATGCCAAACACATGGTTTCCCACAAACAACATTCATAAGTGTGTCTTCCAGTATTTATTGCTGGAATGAACTGAGATTTGATCCCTTCCTTTGCGTGTTTCTGCAGGGTTACCTAATAACTTTACATCACGTGTTTGTTGTTGCGTGAGGCCGGCTGGTCTAGTTAATGTTAGTCAGTGAGATGTTTTCAATTGAAAATGGAGGCAAGCTTAGAGTCTGCTAGGTATTTTGAACTGCAGCCATCCTGATTATTTTGTTTACCCCTAACTTCATACCTTTTCAACTTCAGTTTTTCACTTGAACTTTTTCTGGGCTTTTTATGCCTTTATGGACAGGAGAGTGGGTTGAAAGAGAGAGGGAAAGACATGTAGCACAAGACTGGAGGTGGGAATCGAACCCGGGTCACTACGAGGCGTATCGCCTATGTGGTTAGTGCGTTGGTGGGTTGAGCCACCGAGCTACGTGTGTTTTTTGACTACATAAATGGCCCTCGCCTTGTCATACAAATTTCACTGCACAGAATGTTATACATCTGACAATAAAACACTTGGACTAGCAAGGATTATTAATGCATGATTAAACCAATACAAGTAATGGTATAATAAATATAGTAATCATAATCAAAATCACCAGTAACAGCACCATATATACCACTATATTAACGCTCTTATTCTGAAATGCACTATAAAAATGCATTGATCCTAGCGAGAGGGGAGCCCATATTCCCCTGCTTCAACTCACCACTCCATGCCGGCACGGTTGATGTCGTCCCACCAGCAGTCGGTGGGCTCCCCCAGGCCCTCGGGCGTGGGCTGGCACTCAAAGGTCCACAGGCGGTCGGAGCCCCCGGCCTCGCTGAAGAAGCTCCGCACCGCCACCAGGGCCTCGCCGTGGGGGCACTGGAAGTTGAAGCCCTGGCGGTAGCCATTGACCCAGGACATGCCATGGGTAATGGGGTCGTGGGGGTCGGGCTGGGCCACCACCAGCGAGATCAGCAGCGGTAGCGCCCAGAGGAGGAAGCTGGGAGACATGGTAGGTGACCGCTTCTGGCCGTAGGTAGGTGCCGAGGGTCGGAGAGGAGTCTGCAAGGGGACGAGGGTCGGAGAGGAGTCTGCAAGGGGACGAGGGTCGGCGAGGAGTCTGCAGGGGACGAGGGTCGGAGAGGAGTCTGCAGGGGACGAGGGTCGGAGAGGAGTCTGCAGGGGACGAGGGTCGGAGAGGAGTCTGCAAGGGGACGAGGGTCGGAGAGGAGTCTGCAGGGGACGAGGGTCGGAGAGGAGTCTGCAAGGGGACGAGGGTCGGAGAGGAGTCTGCAGGGGACGAGGGTCGGAGAGGAGTCTCGTCTCAGCTCCTTCACACAGCTGTGGCTCCGCTGTGGAGCGCAGAGCCTTTTGTAACCCAGATGTTTGCAGATGGTCCCAGCGGTGATGATGATCATAGAGTGAATCAGTCTGGTGTGGTGTTAAGGTGGACCAGCGGACGCCGTATGGAGACGGTATCACTGGAGATCAGCGGGCTTCCTTAAACCAGGCCACAAGGGAGTTTTATTGTGAGGGAATGAGTTTGCTATGAACATTTCAAATATTTGTTCTGAGGCTGATTACTTCCTGGAGTGTGAACTTTGCGACGGTGTAAAAGTGAATGTCTGTAATTTGTTTATTTAACTAGATAAGAAATATGGATTCATGGTCATTTGCAGTTTGGCTTTAAAAGAAATAAAGTTCAGACACAAGCGTGCCTGGTCAATAAAGGATCAGATTTACTGCACAGATTATTTGTAAAGAGCTCAATAATCTACTACACATAAACTTTTATATAAACTGTTATCTACCATGACTTTCACCTACCAGTGTTTTGGCGATTATGTACATAACATATACCTATTCAATGAGTCCAGTACACTCCAGTATACATGCAGTACACCACACGGAAGAGAAGCCTAACTGGAACTAACTAACTCCAGCTACAATACACTTCTCTATCGCTTCATTGTGTGTGTTCTGCATACGTTTCATCCAAGAAGGGAATCAATGGAAATGAAACACTCAGACACAAGTCAGCCTGGCAGACACGCCGGTGGAGAGGGTGCGAGACGCCGTCAAAATGGAGCAGTCTGCTGAGGGCTATTTATAGACGCAGTGCTATTTAAGAATGTCTATTCAGAGCAAAGCTGCTGGCGCCCGGCAAATCTAGGCCTTGATGCACGTTGCTTCATTTGACTGTAAAATGTCAAACACACTACACATTTACATTAGACCAGGGCGCGTGAGTGTGTGTGTGTGTGTGTGTGTGTGTGTGTGTGTGTGTGTGTGTATGCGTGTGCTCGTGAGGGTGTGTCGTCTTGAACGAGGTGAAATGCATCCTGGGTTGTGGTGCGGCTAAAACTTTGATTTACAATATAGCTGAGAGTATGTGACACCCTGAATCAATCCATCCATCAATTAATTTTTAATCAATTAATATGAATCAATATTACTTGTGGTTGGAAGGGGTGTCACAATCACAAAATCGCACAGGAAATGAGCCATCCAGGTGAAAAGTCTATCTCGGCGTCATGGGCCTTATTCACCTCGCGGCCATCTTAGTTCTAAACATTAGCTGGGTGGGGGGAACTGAAAGCGAGCCCAGCTAGCCAACCAAGAACCAAGATGGCAGCTAGGTGAGTAAGGCCCATGGAGTCTTTAAGTCGCGCCGGCTCCTCAAGGGAAATCAAGGATTGCTGTGACAACCGACACAAGGGCTGGAAACGCCCTTTAAGGTGGCTGAGGTGGGGGGGTCCCCCGGGAGGGAGAGGCAAGGGCTCATCAGTAATTAGAACTCAGAAACCTTCTCTCTCTCTCTCCCTCTCCCTCTCTCTCTCCTGCTGGTCCTGGACCTTTTCTCTTTCTCCTGCAGGGTCCATGCGGTACAAGGTGATATTACAGGAGTCTATGGTAGGAGGTAGATGGGCGGAGAGATAGATGGATAGAACTAACAGCAGCAGACAATAAGAAATTAGCAATATAAAAAGATGGGTCATGATGAAGTATGACTAAAATAACAATATAGTACAAAATCAAATAAAAGAAAAGGAAGAATTACAGTATTCGCATTTACAGTATTATATGTACAAAAAATATCATAATAACACAAATAGGTAATAGGTAGCGATAGATGGATAGGATGATAAATAAATAGATAAGTAAATAGACTGAAACTATATCTGACTCAGAATGAATGTATGTCTGTATGTCTCATTCTATGGGCAAGAACTCATTGTTGCCATACGATGAGACGTACAGGAATTAGACGGCGGAGGTGAATTAATTAAACGTTTGACAGTTTCATTAAACTCGAGACAGGACAATCTACAGCCTACGGACACACATGTGCAACCAACCAAATGAAAGGTGCAACTAATGAATAGAAATGAACAATATCACACTTGTCTGCCTGTGTGGCCTCTCGCAGTGGTTTGGTTTGATGCCTCACATTTACTTTTTCATTCACACATTCAGCCATTCATACACACATTCACCCATTTATACACACATTGACCCCTTCACACACACATTTAGCCATTCATACACACATTCAGCCATTCATACAAACATTCACCCATTTATACACACACACACATTCAGCCATTCACACACTCAGTCACACGTGCCAATGAAGGGTTCTGTTTAAAAACGGCTCAATCAAGATAATACAGGGCACACCTTCCCAGCATGCATCTGGCTTTGTCAATCAGGCTTTGGTTAAACATCCTTTATTCTGATACAAGCCACACAGGGTAAACAGACCGGACGTCAACAGAATATGAGGCCTGCTCCTAAGATTCATTTAAAACACAACGTTCTGCAAGCGATGAACTTGCTCGACAGTTTGTCGTCTAATGACGTTGTTTAACGCCAAGAAGAGCTGGTGCAACTGTTTCCACTTCTGCACAAATAAATGCCTCTAATTTGATACACTATGGTTTTACTTTGAAACAAACAGGTCCTTTGTTTCCACAACAGCAGTGTTGCACTATATAAGGGCTAATGTTTACGTATTTTGACAGGTCGTAGATAGGATCATCCCAGGCCTAGCCGACAGACTATTGGTAGACACAAACAGATCTCTTTATTGCTACGTGACTATCCGTACACAACTTCACCACCGCTACAGAAAGAAGGGGATTGTGTTTGGAAAAAGGATTGGAGATGGGCAGATAGACTGCCTCATTCATGAATTCTAATTCCTGTCTCAAATCCGCTCGCGTTCTACCTAGAGACAACATAATGCATTAACACCACCAGATATCACCAGAGGTCTAAACTGACCTCGGACTTTACTCAACAATAGTGCTTTTAAAAATAGTTCTAACTGTGTTTGTAGCATGGCATGCGTCTTGGATCCCGCCCATTTCCTGTATGCCACTTTAGCAACGGTAACAGATAAACGTTTGTTGAGTGATACCAGATAGTCTGTTAGTTGTAGCTCAACTTTATATTATATAATCTTGTATCCTCTCTGTTGAGAATACCCAGATGTATATATAGTGTCTCCAAACCCAAACACATTAATAATTCACAATAACCTAACAGAAAATTGTAACATTGCACACTCTTTATCTCTATCGCGTTGTCACAGCAAAATAGCACAAAGAAAGTATATGATCACAACGTCATATCAACATCACAATGAATACATTTCTAGACTAGGTAAATTATTGTTTAATAGCTTTATATTCCACCTCCACTGTATGTGAGTAACGTGACCGCCTCTATGTACAGCATGTCTACTCAATGTCTATTCAGCCTTGAGTCTGCTTAATCGTGCTTCACTGATAAAATTAACAGGTCAGCTCAAACGCCACCATACCAACTCAGAAAAAAAGAAACGGATTCCCTTTGCTTTAGGCCATAGCATCATTAGCGCAATGCATCGCTAACGCTAAGCTACAGTGACAGGAATCACTGCCGGGTAAGTAACAGTGCCCATCGCCCGAACTACATCACTGAACAACGTTGGTTTTTTTACGTCATTTCTTTTTGTTTATCTGGCTCTAGCCAGGCCAGGGCTTCACACTGGGGCTCTCTCTCTTTCTCAACAAAAGTTTACACAATATGCCGATGAATACACACAACGCGACTTAAGGTCATGCTGATGTCATGTTGTTGGAAGTTCTCACTGAATTGAATTTATTAATTTTGTTGTTAGTTAGTTTAGCTATTAAACACGCTAAACAATGTGATAGTAACATATTTTAATATGTTCCACAGACACCTGAATCTAGAAACTGCCTGTGATTTAATGTAATAGCCAGTCTCATAATGTAACGGATCAACTAATGATAATGATCATGTCCTTTCTTCAAAAAGAAGAAAGAATGTTATTTTATGTGTGTGAGGTTCATGCTCTCCTTTAAACCGCTGTGACCTTGTAGACTGCTAGCTGCTAGCTAGGCTAACTGTATTGCACAGCTCAATGTCATGCATTCAATGACAGAACTAAGGATTTTCCATCATATAAATGTGAAATATCTATCATCACATTTTCAGAAATCATCATAAAAGTAAAAACAGGCACCAGAATATCCTTTAAACCTGAATTTGGATTGAGCTCATTCTGACAGTGAGGACACCCTAGTCTGGGCTGTAGTTTTGATGTAATACAGAGACAGCGTGTTTGTATCCAGTGTTTGATGCCAGTAGTGATAGTACGGAAAATAGAGTGACGCGGTGGGCTGGTATTAGAGCTGATAATTGATTTAGCCTCAGAACTCTGACAGCAGCAGCAGCCAGCCAATCAGCCTCCAGCCTCCAGGCAGCATCAGCACGCTCCATTAGCCAACCAGTACACTGGGCCTTCGCTCACTGGACCACAGCCTCGCTTCACCCAAACACACACACTCGAAATATGATAAACCTGGGTATAGTAGTATTAGAATACACACATTCATACATACATACATACATACACACTCACAACATGACAACCTGAGTATAGTAGTAGTAGAATACACACTCACTCATTCACACACACACACACACACACACACACACACACACACACACACACACACACACACACACACACACTGGTTTCATAGTGTACACAATGCTTCAGATTAGGTTAGTTAGATTACATGAGATTAGGTACAGG
>OOFB01017599.1:0-13447 GCA_900323305.1 Trachyrincus murrayi | reverse complement strand
CCTGACCTATCCCATTAACTCTTGTCTCTCTTTCTCTCTCTCTCTCCCCCCCCCCCCCCCCCCCCCCCCCCCCCCCCCCCCCCCCCCCCCCCCCCCCCCCCCCCCCCCCCCCCCCCCCCCCCCCCCCCCCCCCCCCCCCCCCGATCCAAACAACCCCTTTAATCAAATAGTGGTTTTGGGTTTGGGGGTTTGAAAGAATGAGGGATGAAGGGATGGAAGACAAATGGGGAATGAGCCCTTGGTGGGAGGAGTGAGAGAGAGAGAGAGAAAGAGAGAGAGAGAGAGAGAGAGAGAGAGAGAAGTAGGGACATTGACGTAGACTCTTTATCAGCTGACTGACCAGCAGGTCTTTTGAATCAAAGCCATTTGCGGAACATGCTTTTGTAAAGACCCTCTGACCCTGATGGCCCCAGACTGGCTGATTGGCCAGAGAGGGTTTAATAGTCGGCCCTGGGCCTACTAAAACCTGCAACAAAATCTCCATCATGAATAGGCTACTAAACACTAGCATTCCATCTACTGTGCATTCATCTTAGGGTATAAAAGACTTCTAATTGTTCTGCGGGGAGGCCAGCGTTGCAATAATAAAATGCAAATGCCAAAATAGAAATACAAAAAAAATACAGCATTGTAAATCTCCTCGACATATAGGTTTACATACATGTGCTATTAAAGTCCAAATTCACAATATTGGAGAGAGCTGTCTCCGCCCGCCCCCTCCTCCCCAGACTCGAAGCTCACACGTGTTGCCAGGTTGAGGACACTGAACGAACACGAGCGCAAGACGAGCCGAGCACATTATATGAGACAAGGGCAAGATTAAGACTCATGGGGATTTTTCGAAAGAGGACGAGGCTTTTTAGGTCGGGTAGAATCTATTTCTCAGTAGATCCAGTTTGTTTGCTTGCTTCCATGGCTGCAGCACGCTGTGTTTGTGGGCCAATTTGTTTCATATCTGGCAACCCTGGGTACTCCGAGAATAGTAAACACACAAACCAAAACAAAAACAGACGTTCCGGCCCGGCATGGCCATTTCAAAGGAGAATATACTGGCTGTAGCATTGTTGTCGGCGAAGCCAGTATTTCGACTCAGCATGTTTCCTTAATCTATGATGACCTATCATGGTCATTTTATGATTTAGTACAGAACATTCTCTTTACATATAGCACCTTTAATTATATTAGTCTTATCAAACACGTAGGTCTACACGTATCAAAGGCGTGGATTTTCATGTTTTTTTCTTTCAACCGACCTCTGCTACCCCCTTGTGGTGGACAAGAGATATAACAACGGTGTTGTTTTTAACCTCTCCATCAGCTATCATATGAATATATCCTATGTTCTCTCTCTCGTCTTTCGTAGGAACGTTATGTCTACCCAATTAGCAAACATAGGTCAAATATAACTAGAACGTAGGCCTATACATACATCTATGAATAACCTATAGTTTGTTGTCGGGTCATTTTAAGTTGTTTATCAAACATAGCTAGTGTTTCGAGAGGTTATATAGGCAAATAGATTAACTATTATTTATTTATTTTTTGCAAACAAAGTAGCTTGATCATGGGCCAAAGTAAGCGTTCATTGGTCACAATTAAATTAATGCAAAACGGTATATGGGCAAGGCCAATCCATGGTTGCGGCCACTTGCCAGTGGCACCTCATTCTGCGGTGGCGGGAAACAGTGAGCACTTGTTGCAGGTGTGACAAACGGCCCCGTTTCTTGTACAAGCCTCGTAGTGTAGGCCAGTCTACTAACCTCGCAGTGGACTGGAAAAGTGGATTGTACAAGGCTTCCGAAGCATGGGCCTACTTATGAATTAACTGACAATGACGTTTATAAATATTTAGCCTAGGCCTGATTTCAAAAAACATTTTTAGAAAAAATAAAAACCTTTTACCAAACGCAATTTAACGTAAAATCAAATACATCTTACAATTCTGGTGCAATAAATGAAGTACTTAGGTGCGGATATAGACGGGGTTTAAGCGGCCCATACCATTATTTGTAGAGGGGGGAATCGCTTCTTATATATTTGGGATAAAAGGGGTGAATTAGATCACATCTATTTTTCTGACATATATGTTTTCAGAATAATGTATTAGTCGTTAAGTAATAGTGTATGGATAACGTCAAACTCAAACACGAAAACAATCGTCTAATAACGTGGATTTTACGTTTCCGGTTTACCCTGCGTTCTAAAGACTACTTAGCACTGCCCGTGTAGACCACAGCAGCCTGAACGTACAGCTAATATGAAACAACAACCAGATTACCAAGTGTAGTAAAGACGTTTAACGAGATTTAACTCATACATTAGCGCACCTCGTGAAGTGGGTCAACCATGGCTGCGACTACAACGAGCGATAGTCAGCCAGATGCCTCGAAAACCGAAGAAAAGAGACCAAAAGCGACCATCAACGCTACAACTGAATACTGCGCAAAGTTGCAGCAATGGATGTGGCAGTACTACTGGGGGCATGCGAACTGGCAGAGTTGGATGGCGATGTCCGCCTTTCCCTTTCTTCCACCAACCACTTTCCCGCACCTGGGTGTCGTTCTCCAGCCACCCGGTGCTTCTGCTTCGTCTCCCGGCGCCGGGCAGCACACTTACGACGCCCCGAACTGGTACAATTACCCGTATCCCTTCAGCTACCCCGTACCCCCGTATCTGTCCCCTGCGCACACCGAACAACCCGCAGAAAACACACCTGGGCGGCCGGTTCAGCAGCAGAATGGCAACCCGCCTCAAGCAGGTAGGCTTGTTTTTTTTTAGTTTTGCTCTATTGAGCGCGTTTAGCTTTTACACGTCAACACTTTGAGAGAGACACACACACACACACACACACACACACACACACACACACACACACACACACACACACACACACACACACACACACACACACACACAATCAGGTAGGCCTACCTGATTGGCACACCCCCTAAATAGCTGTGTTGTAATCTTGTGTTTGCAGGACGGGAGTACACGATACCCACACCCTTCCAGAGATTCCTGGCTGAGACGGTGGATTTCTTCATCCTGTTCTGTGTGAAGGCCACCATAGTGCTGTGGATCATGCACTTAAGTGGGATGAAGTAAGCATAGAGAGACCATAATAATAATTTCCATAACAATCTCCTTGGCTCTGTGCTGTAACACACACAGCTCAGCGCAGCACCTTATCTCATTTATGGGAGTGTAGTTACTGGACAAGTAAATCAGTACAAAATGTGAATATACTAAACGTGTATTGTTGTTGCACTGCTGGTAGTGAGTTTGTGAACTTTGCACAAACCTTTCCACAACTTTATCTTGAATCCAACCTTGTCATATACCACCCGTCATCACTATAGGGTAGTTAAAATATTGCTAACATAACAGCTATCTATACATAAATAGCTATCTGTCCTATGCTAACAGATGGTATGCGCACCCTTTCTATGCAGTTCATGGTTTTGGTTTTAACCTATGTTTAACAGTTAGCATGTGAGCTAACTAGTCATTAGCCGCTACTCCACGGCTAGCAACCAGTTACTTTAAACAAAACATTGGGATTTGCATGTCAAATCTTATCCGTTGCATAATTTGAATAGTTTAAGCTCTCTGACCCTCTTTTATTCTAATCAGTGTACTGTATGTGCGACAGTTTCTCCTTATTCTTTTATTAAGACGTTCTTTTAAGTCATTTCCTCCACCCTGTCATCCAAAGGGACATTGCCAAGTTCATCACTCAATTCATTGTGGAGGAGATAGACGAAAACACATCGCTGGAGGATCTGCAGAAGATGATGGCCGTAGCGTTGGTCTACCGGGTGCTGGTCTGCATCTATGAGGTGAGGCGACCTCCTCTGCTACCTACGACAACATGGCTCCATAATGTATAAATGTATGCCATTAGGTGCACACTTTTATCTGAATACACTTTTATTTTATCTTACAATACCGTTATGGGTGACCCTAGTGCGACTGGTGGGAATTGAACCCCAAACCCTGGCGGTGTTGATGCCATGCTCTACCAGCTGGGATAGGACCACGTAATAATGTCACCAGATCCCACAGCGTCACATGTTGTGTTGTTACAGACAAGACAACTTCTATACATAGAGGTTAAATGTAACGTTCAGCGAGGGTGAAGGGCAGATATTTCAATGTGCAGATGGTCTCATGTTATGTTATAGATATCAGGTGGCAGGGGGAAAGACCCACACCATAATCTGTGTTCTACTGTATAAGAATCTGTCATACATGAAGGCCAATCGATATTCAGTCAATTCCAACCGGGAACCCTTTTCAAAATAAATGTATCAGTCAATTCTAATGCATTGAATTAGGAATAGCCCCAACTCGATGAGATGTAGCTTATGTCACAGCTGACACAAGTTGGAACCCTTTGGTTGTTTGCCCTGCTAGAGCAGGAAAACGCTAGCCTGATATCAGACAGAATTGTCAACTCGTTACTCTCCATTTCCATCTTCAGTCTGACATTGCCTCCACTCTAACAGATTTCCGTAGGGGAGGAGGATTAGATTTTCCATGACCAATCACTCGAGACCAACGATGCTTAGCCATTCCAACATACTGGTTTTGCCGGGGGTTTTAAGAGTGGAGCGAAGTGAAACCAAACTATGATGTCGATGTTCATACACGAGGGGTGTATGAAAAAAATAATTTTTTTCCCTTTTGTCTTAGGTTTGCCTTTGTGTGTTTACATTATTGCTCAGTAAATATATATAAACTACATAATCTTATATACACTTTACTCTGCTTTCATGCCATAATTTGCCACACCGCCTTTCTTAGCGCACAGCGGACTGGAGTAGATCCTGAAATTAGCACCCCTATGTACTGAATCAAGAATAGTTTTGAATCGGGAATCGAGAATCAATTTTGAATCATGACCCCAAGAATCGAAATCGACTCGTGAGATACCGAAAGATTCACACCCCTATTGTCGGGCGATATTGAGAAGACACAATCGGAGCCGGAGTTGACAATGGGAAAGAGTTTGGATATTTAATAAACCATTCATTATTTTTATTTTTTTGTCGTTTTGATGCTTTATGCTGTATCTTACTATGACTAAATGTAAAAGTATACTGTAGCAGTTTCCCCTGCTACATGCCACTATAGTGGCTTTTCAGGACTTCTCCAATAGTAGGACACAGGCAGATGATGATTAAACCGGTTTATTGCAGAGTGTGAGATTGTTAGAGCAGGTGGTACGTGCTGACATGCTAGCACTCCTCCTGAGTGTGTGTGCTTGTGGCTGGTTTAACCTGGAGGCCGTGGTTGGCCAATGCCCCAACAGGTGTGCAGCCTCACCCAGACCCAGAGTCTAATCAGCCTGACTCAGACCAGGTGAGGCTGCTTAAACCAGCCACCAACAACACACACTCCACATATACTATGGAAAAATCGAAACATAATCTTATAATATAAAATTATAATATCACATATTTGTGATAATTTTGAATATCTATTGTTATTCAAAATTAATTTAGGCAGGTAGGCTATTTACTTCCAAAAGCATTGATATTTAATGTGTACGCTTTCAAACCTACTTTGTATTTATATTTTTTATTATTTCTTCACTCCAATCTTTTCCTGTTTTATGACTATTCATCTTCCCTCGAGTGTGGAGCAGCATTACACTACGTGTGCTTGTCTATGTAGCGACGGCTCACTACTCACACACACACACTCTAAAGCGTTTCCCTGCAGAGGACAGTGATGCAACGTTGTCATCATAGTTGCCTGATATGATGTCATTGGGGGGGGGAAATCTTACCCCCATCCACACCTACCTCCATGGCCTCCATTGTGTTTGCCAGTTAGTTTTTACCTGGTATACATGTGTGTGTATTTACTTGATTGGCTGCGTGTAATCCTGCTTAGGGGACAAGATCGTCTAGTGGTGATGGTGTTTGACTTCCTTCCACAAGGTTCTTGGTTCTAATCCCCAATGTCAACAATCTACCTGTAGGCGTGTCCTAACCCCCTGCTCATGAAAAAAAATGACTTTGGATGAAAGTGTCTACTAAACATGGATGTCTATGACCAAATAGTAGTAATAGTAATAGTAAATCCCTTTGATTTAAGTTTGTGAAATTTATCAAATTGTGTAAATATAATATTGTAATATTGTTTTCCTCCATGATATTGTATTGAAATCACCCACCTGGCTTCATAAATAAGTAGGGGCTTGGTTTAACTTGGTGTTGTCGCCGTTTCATCCAATCAGATCATATGTATCTGGGGAGTGGGAGGAGCTACACCGGGGAAGTTCCTGCTGGGCCTGCGTGTGGTGACGTGCGACACCTCCACCCTGGTCCGGCACAACCGCGTCCTGGTGGTCCCCGCGTCCAACGTCTCTCTCTCGGCGTAAGTGACCACCATAGACCGGCAGACCAGATTTACTGTTCGTTTTATCCATTGTGATCGCAGGTTAACTCGATATTTCAATATTAAGTGCTGAGAAGACTTCTGTATTGCTGTGATGTTTTTTCAGTTCTTTATTTTTTGTTGAGACACCCCTGGTCTTTGAGAGAAATGTCCAAGTTGAAATATCCTCAATACCACTGCGTCCTACAGGCTAATGTTTCATTTAGTCCGGGAAAGTGGGTTGAAAGAGAGAGGGAATGACATGTAGCACAGCAGTTCTGAACTGAACCTGTGTCGCTCCAAGGCATAAGGCCTACTTGGTTAGCATAAGGCCTACTGGGATAGCATAAGGCCTACATGGTTAGCATATGGCCTACATGGTTAGCATATGACCTACTTGGTTAGCATATGGCCTACTTGGTTAGCATATGGCCTACATGGTTAGCATACAGCCTACATAGTTGGCGCACCAGCAGGTGGAGCCATCCCTTATGACTAATATTGCATTGTTTTTTATCAACCTGATTTGTTGATCCATCAACCTGGTGTGTTAGTCCTCACTTCTCTCCGTCTCTCTCTGTCTCTGTGTCTTATCTCGGACGCCCATAGGTCCATGGTGCGGGCGCTAAACAAGAACTTCTCCATCGCCTTCCTCTTCCCCATCTTCATCACGCTCTTCTTCTTCCAGCACAACAGAACTGTGTATGACATAGTGGCGGGAACCATCGTGGTCCAGCGCCGGGGGGCCAGATAGCCCCCTTACCCCCATCTCACCACCACCACCACCACCTTACCCCCCAGCCTGTAGATATAGGAGACTGGTACACTCGCACAGGAGGTGTGGCCACAGATGGAGCGAGAGAGGCTTGTACTGCTGATCCGTCGAACATGGAACGCCTTCACATCGCATGGATGGATGAATGGATGCAGCTGTGAATGTCTTGGATGCATGGATGTAGGGCTCGAAGATATGTAGAAATGTATTATCACGATAATTATAGGTAATTTTACACAATATCGATAAATATCACAATATGCTTAGGAATTCGAAATACAATTCTAAACAGTCTAACTGGGGATCATTACATCAAAGTATATGGAAGTTTAAAGTATGGTATTGGACTAAAACTAGTTTTCCTTTCTTGACATTTCAAACCTCATATTTTATCATATTAAGGGCATATCTTCTCATCGTGATTAATTTATACTATAAAACTGGGGATCACGATAAGGCTATCTTCATTTCATGATGCAACAAAGACGATAAGCGATAATATTGAGTCCGAGATGGATGAATGATGGATGAAGTTGTGAATGTCTCTTGGATGGATGGGTAAATGATTGGTGAAGTTGTAAATGTCTCGTGTGAAGGTCTTGGATTGATCGATGCAGTTGTGTAAAGTTGTTAACGTGGTGGCCGAAACCGAAATGTGTAATCAGTTTTTGGAGTCTTAATGTTCTAAAGCGCATAAAGAAAGTAGTATTAAGGTGTAGGACCTTTTATAAGTATTGCATCATCGTGTGTTTGGAGAGTCCAATAGTTTGTTGAAGGGGAACTTGGCCGCTTTTCAACCTTGTCTCTAGCTATCTGCAGATAGAGATACGCTTGCACCTGTTGGGTGTAGGCAACATGCCTGTTCCATGTAAAATCTTGAAAATATCACGCGAGTCAGTCTTTACACTGACTCGCACTTTAAATGTATGGTTAGGATATAGTATCAAATTCTATATTTGACATCATATATTCTGGCCAATTGAGGCTCTTTGATGGAAGCTTACCTTCACCCTAACCCACTAAAAACACATAAAAGCCTGGATCTTCTTGGCTCTGTGTACCACCAGGATTGGGAACCACTAACTAATACGTAGGCAAGCGATTTGAGCAAAGGAACATTTTCCAGTTTTTAGGTCACATTATTTTTTAAATAGTAGGCCATAAATGGGAAGCGACCGGCATGTTTTTTTAATCTTCTGCGCCTCTAGATAGAATAGAAACTGATTCTTTCGATTCTTTGGAGACTTTATGCACACATAGGTTCTTTAGGCTTGCAGTGTTTGAACGTATTTCAACTTAAAAGGACTCAGGGTTACCGTTTTCCAAAGCCATATTGCTTGTGTTGAATGCTTTATGGGTTGTCACTGCTTATGTTACTATAGAGTACACATTTCATTTGGTCCCAAGTGACTTATTGATTTATTGTAACTGCTGTTTGAGTCATTTTAATGACGCATTCTTCCGTCTGCAGTATTAAAAATGGATGCAAGATTATTTATTTGAACCGTGTTTGCTGTGTGTTTTTTTTCATTCGAGATGACCACTTCTTTACATTTTGTCATTTAGCGGACGACTTTTAGCCAAAGCGACTTTAGGCTGAGAACAAAGCAAAGCATAACTACATAAACTAGTAGTTGTTAAAAACAACTGGGCAGAGTCATCACAATACAAGGTTAGACTTTTTGCGGTCATTGAGTGTATAGTAGGAGATAGCATCCATTATTATGTTTTAATAAACACCTTTTGGGTTTTGCTTGAGAGATGTCATGTGTATGTCTGAAAATGATGGGTTTGCAAAAGAGGTGACATAAGCCTTATTCACTTTGCGGCCTGCATTGGCTCCAGCTAGTGTTTAGAACCAATATGGCTACCAGGTGAATAAGTCACCATAGGCTATCATTGTGTTGCCCTCCAGCTCAATAGAAGGTGCCATTCGATTGGGGGTAGTATTTATCTTTACACAGATCTCCTGACAGGCTTACATAGAGGTGTGTAATGTGTGACACTGGTAAAGGATTCATGTTAGAATGAGCACAGACGAAACCATGAGTTATACAGGCAGTAGCAAATTGCTGTTTTTTATGTCACATAGGCCTATTATGGATATGTGATAGAAATCCTGTACAGTAGGCCTATATTTATTTGAAAATAATGCTTTGTATAAAATGCAGTAAAGTTAACGATAATAGATGTACAATAAACGTATATAATATCACACCACACGTAATCAAAGCATGCTTCAGGGGAGTGCTGGCAATAGCTATGTTTTATTGATTTATTTGAAGCAAACTAGGCGACATAAACAGACGGAAGACAATAAATATATATTTTAACCACACGGTGACGACATTGGGTGGCATAGATAAAAGTAACTCAACACAGCCTATGCATTTTCAGGCCAACTCAAACATGGATGTATTATGAGAACTCTACTGGGGACCTTCTGTGTAGAGGTTAACCCTAACCCTAACCCTATATAACAGTACTAGTACTAGTACTAGTGAGCTTTGTTAGTCCGTACTCTCACACACATACACATGTGTATGTGTTATGAACTAGTTAAGGGTTGAGGGCAATTAGCGAAATATGAATGAGTGGTGCAGTGTGATATTGTATGAACATGTTGTCGGCCCTCTGGAGCCACATATTAAACATATAAAGAGTGTTCTGCTGAGGGTTGTTTTTTTGATGGGGAGTTTTTAAAAGAGGCTTTGCAATAATTGCGCCTCGAGTGACTCTTAGACACAGAGCGAGAGAGAGAGAGAGAGAGAGAGAGAGAAAGGGTGAGACAGCAAAAAAAGAAAGGCGAAAACCCCAGGAGAGAGCGAAGATGGCAGCTGTAAAATGAAGGAGATGCGAGTGGAGGGGCGAAAGAAGAAAGGTAATGGGGGGGATAGGAAGGAACGAGTGTAAGCGATGGAGACAGAACGAGGGACACGGCTTAGAAATTCTCTCAGATCTTTGAGCCGAGGGACCTGAGGATATGGAATACCCCCGCAGAAGAACTCCATTAAAATTCACCAAAGCGCTCTGTTAGAGAAGCCCTGCAGCTATCCATCCCCACCTCTCTGTGTGTGTGTGTGTGTGTGTGTGTGTGTGTGTGTGTGTGAGAGAAAATGTTTTCATAGCATTTTTGAAGATGACTTGGTGCCTCTTTAGTTATGAAAATGTGATGAGTGTTTTCTATCCAACCGGATTTAATTTGGATAGCTTTATATAGCGGATATATAGACCTATGGCAATCAAATCAACAATGTGACATTTCACAATGTCTAAGCTATTGAATAAGTGTTTTTTTGTGATAGTGAATTGATTATGTATGACAAAAGTGTCTTTAACATGAGTTCACAAACGTGAATATCAGGATGGACTCATGAGGCTAGTTTGAACGTACATTCTTTTTATTTTAGTTTTTAATACCCAAGACTTCTCCATAAAAACCCAAAACTGAACACACACACTCACGCACACACATGCACACACACACATGCACACACACACACACACACACACACACACACACACACACACACACACACACACACACACACACACACACACACACGCACACACACTTTCCACCTAATGATGGACATTACCAGGGAATTTCTTTGGAAGCACACTCCACCCTCTGTGACTAACAGGTCTCTTCCGCCCCCGGCATACCGCAGGCTCTGGGACGCTCTCCAGGGCAGTGGAGCTCTATACACACACCACTAACCTGCTATGGAAAGACAGTTGTCAGAAGTACAGTATGTGTGTGCTCCTCCACAGTCGTCTCTACACTCTTCCTATGGCACCACTGTGTTTCTAGAGACCACTAAAATTCTGTTAAATGATGTAAAACATGCTTGCATCACACAACGTTAGCCACCACTCCTCTCCGCCACATTCTCCGTTCCCACGTGTTCTGCGCTTCGACCAGCAGAGGGAGACACTATTGAATGTTCTTAATGTGTATTTTGTATTTTTTTTTCGTCCCAGAGTTCGCTTCTCATTGGCCGCTGTCAAAGGAAGCTAGGCCAATCGGCGCACTTGTAGGGGGCACCACAAACATCTGATGTAGTACTAATGCGGAATGTGCTAGCGCGGCACGAGCTGTCAACTAGAGCACATCGTACTCCACTCTCGGAGGAGGCAGGGAGCGGAGGGAGGAGAGGGCGGGATGGAGGGAGGGAAGGGAGTGCTAAGCCCTTGTTGACGGAGCAGAGCAGGCGTAGTAGGAGCAGTGTGTGTGTGAGAGAGAGAGAGAGAGAGAGAGATACATATTGATTTATAATACTCTAATGATCAGTCGTTTATAGCATGTCAACACTTTGACAAACAGCAAAGGAAACGTTCCTGTTTAACTTAAAACTGAGTTCCATCTTCTGTTCCCCCACTGAATGCACCTAATCTTTATGCACACATACTTCTAATTATTTAGTGTTTGTTAATCTATGCCTTTTTTATGTTACATCATATTAGTGTGCAAAAGGTATACCTTCATATAGCTGTAAGTGCACCTTTATCTAAAATCCATGTCTGTCAATCAGGCAGCATTAGGGCATGGCTCAGCAACCTGTCCGGGCGCACAGGAGATAGAAATGATACAAGCGCAACCCACCATCCATCAATAAAAATCAATCTTCACAATATTGCACACATCTTTCTCAATATTGAGTGAGACAAGTATGTTGCTGACAATGACATGTCCGCAATGTGTCATTAGTGGGGGAGATTTGGGTTTTATTAAAATCTCTCTATAGGCCTTCATGGATTTTACCCTGTGGCAGTTGCTCCTGCCACATGCCACCAAAGTGGCTTTTCTGGGCTCCTCCGACAACCAGGACACAGGTAGAATGGTAGAATGTTGTTTATTGGAGAGTTGGCAAGATGTTACAGGCAGAGCAGGTGGTGACTGCTGACATGTCCCAGCTCTCTCCCTGAGTGTGGGTGGGTGATGGCTGGTTTAACCTGTAGGCCTTGATCACTCATGCACCACAGGTGTGCAGCCTCACCCAGCCCCAGAGTCTAATCAGCCTGACTCAGGCCAGGTGAGGCTACTTAAACCACATACCCCTTCATTTTGTACAAGATTATTTTTCACTCTCTTTGAGCCAAGATTCAGATTCATAAAACTTTATTAATCCCAAAGTAAATTGTTTTGGTCGTAATTGCTCTGCCCAAGATAGAAAGGACTGTGTGTAAAAATAGAAAATAATAGATAGATATGCATATATACACAAAAATGTACATCAAATATACCCTAACTATAAAGTGGCTGAGGAAAATGCTGATATATTGAATCCACTGAAAGGCTTAGCATCTGTATTACCCATGAGGTCATTTTTCATTTACTTGACCCACAAGCTCCAGGGCCCCAACTCTTAATAGCCATGACAGCCCAGGATTAGTGTCTCATCGGTGGGGCCTCTGCAGAGCCACCACCTGGCCTCTGGTGGCGGAGGTATGTACTGTATGCCAGAGGTCCACCACCCACACAACACAAGCTAAAATAATCCCCAAGAGCAGTGGATGGTGTGTGGGCATATTGCATGTCACACTCTGTGTGACATGCAATATGGTGTGTGTGCGCGCGTGTGAGTCAGTGAGGGTGTGTGTGTGTGTGTGTGTGTGTGTGTGAGTCAGTGAGGGTGTATGTGCGTGTGTGTGGGTGTGTGTGTGTGTGAGTCAGTGAGTCAGTGAGTCAGTGAGGGTGTATGTGTGTCTGTGTGGGTGTGCGCGTGTGTGTGTGTGTGTATGTGAGGGGGGTATGGGTCATTATACTAGTACTAAGTAGCAAATGTAAGTAGATCAAGTAGCGATGAAGTGGGAGCTAGCTAAACGTGAATGGACACTGTTCTACTGTTTCTTTTCACATTGTGCCTACACAAAATACACTTTTTTTAAATATCTAAATATACATTTCCGTACCACCAGACTCCTCTCTGCACCAACACCGTGTGCGATGAGAACAAAGTGAGCTCAAGGACTCCTATGGAACATTACGAGGTGGAAGGAGGACATACCATGTCTCATCCAGACACGCTATTAAACATATATTTGTGTACTCGTAGGTGTCGCTTATATCTCTGTGTCAGCATGTGTTAGTGGGCCACTCTCTCTCCCTCTCTCTCTCTCCCCCCTCTCTCTCTCTCTCTCTCTCTATCCCTCTCTCACTCTCCCGCCTCACCTAGCCAGTGTCCAAGATGCTGCAGAGACTCATTATGTTTTTAATATAGATCTTAATATAGATTTTTTATTTATTTTTAATCTTTATCAGAAAGTGAGCGCTCCACAAAT
>OOFB01017588.1:7362-24728 GCA_900323305.1 Trachyrincus murrayi | reverse complement strand
TTAACACAAATATCTGTACTTTCTACTTCTTATATTTTGAAAACAGGCTCGTTACTTTCGTTTTAATGCATTTTAGGTGAATTATCGATTATTTTTATCTTGCATCATTGCGCGCATGAAGACTGATTTCAAACTAAATGGATCGGACAATAGAAAAGACGACCCCCTGGTGTGCATATCATTATGACAGACGGAAACAGACGCATGCGACGGAAAAGACAAATCGAAACGAAATAGCAGAAGGGCTGAAGGCGTCATGTCCATGCGGTGTGTATTGTGCCAACCCAAGAACCACGAACTGTGGTGGGGATGTTGCCACATGTTGCCAGTGCTGTTGTGTGTAGCACACAAACTAACATTCAGGCTTCATGGGGAGTTCTTTAGGCCAATGTATACTGTTGCACTTTGACTGCGGCAATTCTAGTTTAATGAAACATTTTTATCTGAAAATGTATATTCTGCTCATAATCTCGTCAGAGTCTGGTTGGTAGTCCGTGCCCGAATGCTCTGGAAACGTCTACCAGACGGCTGCAGTGTGACTAGTCCAAAGCCTTGGGTGGCTGGAGTCTTTTGTGACTTTCCGTGCTTTCCTAAGGCATCGTGTGTGGTAGATGCCTTGCACGGAGGGTAGATGGCAACCGATGATGCGCTCCGCTGTCTTCACCACCCTCTGGAGGGCCTCACGGTCAGCAGCGGTGCAGCCGCCGTACCAGGCGGTGATGCAGCCAGAGAGGATGCTCTCAGTGGTGCACCTGTAAAAGTTGGTCTGGGTCTGGGTCTGGTCTGGTCTGGGTTTTTGCAGACATGCCAAACTTCTTGAGTCTCCTCAGGAAGAATAGGCGCTTTTGGGCAGTTTTCACGCCGAGTCTGCTTGCTTGCTATCTAAAAAGTCACTGTAGATAAAAACGTCTGCTAAAAGGACTAAATAGTAAATGACTAAAACGTGCTTTAGTCATTTACTAAATAGTCGCAGAGACACAAAGCATGGCGTTTATCTCTCCCTGTTTACTAATAACCATCCCCATACTCAATAGCCGTCGTGGTTCAGAGGAGAGTTGTGCAGACTAAATACAATGAATGTAGACCTATGCCCTAATTACAAACCAGCGCGGTGTTTACCATGGAGTACATTACTGGTGGATGGAAACATTGCCTGGCATGTTGTTGCCGTCTAGCCCTAGCCTCTATTTGTTACCTCTTCGACCCGAATATCGACGATTCTCTCCACATCCTCTCCGTGCACATCCTCGTCCTGTTCGCTGTCCACGGATTCGAGTTTCTCAACATCGGCGTCCATGGCGGCTAGTCCTCCACCAGCTAGTATCCATGTAGGACACCACCGCAGCTGCCTACTCCCCCGCCTGCCGCAGCGCAGAACTACTACGCTGTGTTCACACCGCAAGCGACACATTCCGCTACCAAATCGCCGTGCCGCGCCGCACCGCGCCGCAGGGGCGCGTCTTCCACGATATAGAGCTGGAGGCTGATCGTCAGTGTGTTTAGTGGGGACAAGGAGGCTTTTTTAGAATGACATTTACTTGTATTGTGTGCTAATGTCACAACCACACACATTTAAATGAATGTATGAATGAAACATGAATCACACTTGCCAACCTTGAGCCCTCAGAAATAGGGATATTTCCCGAAACTACCACAGGGGGTCTGTGGGTCCTGCCCGAGAAAAGTTTCAGACTTCATTTCCTGCATTCTATTGAATTTTTAAGGGTGTGAATCACAAAATAAGAAGCAGACAGAAAATCAGTTTGAAATAAAATGTTTATTACTAAATATATATACCGTATATCCACAAAAATCCATTGACATACAGTAGGCTATACTGTATAGATAAAAAAACATCCTTATACATTCAAAATACCTCCATGTCACGCGTCACTGATGGATGGCCAATCACAACATGCAGGCGTCTCATCACGTTGCGTTATGATTGGATTAGTAACTTCATTGAACTATTAACCTACAGACAACAATTCCCATGTCATCAACAATCCATATTTGGCACATTGAGGGCAGGAATTTAATGGCCTCGCAATAGTATACATAATATGGAGATTTACTAGCCACTGAGATCCTAACCGAACAAAGAATGAAATCACATTTCTTCCCGTTGATTGAATATGATTTATTAACATATACATTGGTAACAGTCAAATCATTCACTTTAATTAAACGATACTTTCAGATAGTATGTATATAAAATAATAAAACAGATGGTGTCAGTGGTTAAATATTCAATAATATAAAACACAAGACAACTAAACAAAAATACAGAGTAACAGTTTAACCACATCGAACATAGCAGCCATCGAGGTGCATGATAAAAGCAATAGTAATGAAGTGTGTTGACGAGTCGTGGGGATGTGGATGGCAGCATGGATGGACCATGCTCACACTCCAAAGATGACACGGAGGTCGGCCAGGGACAGCTTTGTGAAGGTGCTTCCTGTTCCCGTGAGAACCTTCTGGGCTAGTTCCTTCTTCTTCTCCTGTAGAGTGGAGATTTTTTCCTCCACCGTTCCCTCGCACACAAACCTGGGACACACACACGGACACGGACACGGACACGGACACACACACACACACACACACACACACACACACACACACACACACACACACACACACACACACACACACACACACACACACACACACACACACACACACACACACATCCCTATGAGACTTAAAATGGCTTGTATGCAACTCTACATCTTTGCCCTCATCTAGTAGGCCAGGATCTATGAATATGCTAATGTTGCATGGCCCTAGAAGCTACGAAAACTTTCCGCAAAATCCATAGACTTCTGCATAAAATTCTCGAAACGGTAAATTGTTCACTACATACACGGTATGTATCAGTGAGGCAAGCAGGCAAGTGAATCACATTCAATTGCTACCGAAAGGCTTTCAATGGGATGAATGAGTGACCCAGAACTGGAGTGTTGGGTCATAAATGAGACTAGGTCCATTCGGAAACTGTGAAATTAAGCTCCTTCCGTGGCCTCCTAAAACTCTAGCAATAGTCGACTATTGCTTTTGCCATTTTTTGAGCTTAGCAGCACAAGAAGCAAACTTTCTGATAGTGCTACATTTAGCTCAAGCATGTAGCCTTGATACGTGGCATATTGCTCCAGCAGAACAGGTGAGTGCCTTTACCTGTGGATGGTGACGTCTTTCCGCTGTCCAACCCTGTAGATGCGGTCACAGGCTTGGTCCTCCAACGCCGGGTTCCTGGAAGCGATCCCAGGGGTCAAAGGTTAAAACATTTCCAAACGGGATGAAGATCAATATGTGGTTTATGTCAGTTTTTTGTGGGCGCGTCTCACCAGTGCATGTCAATGAGGAAGAGGTGGTTTCCTCCAATCAGATTGAGGCCGACGCCCCCAGCACACAGAGACACCAGCATCACCTTGGACACGAACACACATGGATATCCAAACAACCCTGCCCACTACCCATTGAGCTATACATGGCATAGAACCCCTGATGAAAAATCATTTATTATCAGACACTTCATGGCGGCAATGCATTTGGTTTAATGGAAAAACTATCATGGGACACACATTGGGAGCATTAACCAAGCATATTCAGCTCTGATATTAACAAAACAAAACAAAGGTGATGTCGTGGAGAGTTATTGGCGGTTAGGGATACTGGCTGTTGAAGTGCCGTTGAGCAGTGGTGTTGCATGTTACCTGGGGACCCTTGGGGTTGGTGTTGAAGTCCTCCACCAGGTCCATGCGGTACTTGGGGTTGACGGTGCCATCGATGACAGCGTACTTCAGGCCCAGAGTCTTCAGGTGGACTGCCACGATACGGAGCATGCTGGTCCACTGGGACACGATCACACTGCACACAGACAAAGAAATCAACACACACACACACACACACACACACACACACACACACACACACACACACACACACACACACACACACACACACACACACACACACACACACACACACACACACACACACACACACACACACACCTCATATGTGTGGGATGGGATATGCATCATTTCAAGGATGTAAAACTAAGAACTTTAAGTCTTTAAAGGAATACTTTGACTTTTTGGGAAGTAAGGTTATTTTCCACTTGCCCATAGTCAAACTAGAAGCACCGTACCATTAACCTTTTAAGATATTTTCACTGTTCACTGGTCTCTTTGTGAACAGTGAATCTAAATACAAAAAAAAAAACGACATCTTGATTGTTTTAGAGCTTCAGAGTTTGTTTATCTTTCGTCCCTGTGCGACACGTGCTTCTCGTTTGACTATGTGTTAGAACCTTATTTCCCAAAAAGTAAGTATTCCTTTAAGCTCCAGTTTGACGTGTGACGATGGACGGTGAGAGCCT
Organism: Trachyrincus murrayi; assembly: GCA_900323305.1. Taxonomy (NCBI): domain Eukaryota; kingdom Metazoa; phylum Chordata; class Actinopteri; order Gadiformes; family Macrouridae; genus Trachyrincus; species Trachyrincus murrayi. The sequence goes on along the minus strand of OOFB01017588.1, from coordinate 20,344 downwards.
CGTACCTCTTATGTTCTTGGTCACTCTTCCTGATGGCCTTCAGCTCAGAGACCAGGGCTGAGATCTAGACACAAAGATAGCTCCATCACTTTATATTGTTGTCCCGCCCTTGCTAAAAGCAGGTAACAGGTAAACAGGAAATGTGAGCGTTTCCTAGAGGAGGAGGCGGGAGTTCCGTTGAAGACGTCCGCAATATGCTTTCTGGGTAATGCAGTTTACATTTTGTTTGCCGGTTTAAGCGGTAAAGCCCCTCCCCCAAGTCCCCCTCTAATGAGATGTTTCTGAATTCACTGCAAGCCTTGGATTGACTTGAGTAGTGAACAGAACATACCTTGGTGCTCTGGCTGATGTCCTCAAACAGGCGGGAGGGGAAGCGGTTCCCGTTGAGGGAGACCGTGTCCTGGGGCCCGGGGCCCGAGGAGGAGGGGGGTCCCATAGAGAGAGACAGAGCGTTGAGCTGCTCTTCCAGGGACAGAACTACCCCGTCACCCTCCAGCTCCGTCTCATCCAGAGTCTATAGAGAGACGGAGAAAGACAGATAAGAAACCATAATCATTGACCCCTACAGACACGGTTTGTGTGTTTGTTGTCTACCTTCTTCAGCAGCGACAGGTGACTGCAGCACTGTCTGAGGCGGAGCAACAGAGACAGGATGTGGATGGTGCTGGACGCCTGCTGGGGATTCTGGGAAATAGAGGCTTTAGGGTCCGACTGGGACACGCCGAACTCCTGGGCCACTGAGATCACACACACACACACACACACACACACACACACACACACACACACACACACACACACACACACACACACACACACACACACACACACACACACACACACACACACACACACACACACAAAGCTATAAATAAATGTTATGCTTAATAGTATTATAACTGAGCAGCTGTGCAAGTGACCTAGCTAACCAACCTACCAACTAACTAATTGACCCACCTACCAAACTACTAAACTAACCTACTTAACTCACCTACCAACTAACTGACCCACCTACCAAACTACTAAACTAACCTACTTAACTCACCTACCAACTAACTGACCCACCTACCAAACTACTAAACTAACCTACTTAACTCACCTAACTAACCTTACCAACTAACCTAACAAAAAAATAATAACTGCCCTTATCTGACTGACTGATCAAACTAGCTAACTGACCTAACGAACTAACTGACCTTACCAACTCGCTGACCTATCCAACTAACTAACATAATATGTAGTTCAAAATACTAAATACCACCAACTAACTGTATATACGCTTTATTATGTGGTCTAACTAACCTTTGTTGAAGGGGTTGGGGGCAGATGCGTGTGCCTTGTTCAGGTCGCTCCCCTCGTGTCTCTGCAGGTAGTTCTGCAGAGTGGTCCTGTTTCCCAGGGAAACGACAAGTCAGGGGGAGGTGGGAGGAGCTATGTTTACCTGGATGGGGAGGTGGGAGGGGCTATGTTTACCTGGACTGGGCGAAGACCACATCGTAGACCGCCTGCTCCTCCTCTGACAGGGTCAGGCGGTGCACAAGGCAGGTGCGTGCAGGTAAAGGCACCTGAAAGCAGGCCCAAAATTTACTTTTTTTTCTTGGGAGCACTGGTACTCCCAACTTTAGTTAGGAGTACCCACCAAAATGCAGGCCCACCAATTGAAATATATATTTAAGCTACAACAAAAAAAGAAAAGGCGTAGTGATGTAGCCCACTCGCAGCCCACGCTATACCACCGTTTTTCATTAGTCAAGGAAGCCATAGTAATTTGGTCCAATTCATTTAATTAGAAAAACCCTGGAAATCAATGTTTGATGGCGTATTTAAGTGGAGACGCTACATTAACACACCTGTGGCCTGAAACAAGTGTGCCCGGATCTCATGACACTGGCCGTTGTAAACAATGTGAATACAATACATCCATGGGGCACACTCGTCTTCGGCCATAGATATATTAAAACCCCCTGCTAAAACTTACCCTTTAACAAATACTTCAAAGAGTACAAATAAGAAGGTGAATGCCGGTGGAATGCACAAGTATGACCATTGTAAACAAATATCACGTGACTGCCTTGTGACTTCTACATATATTCGATGAACCGAAGAATCATCCCCCATCCCTAGTAGCAAATGTGTGTGCTCGGTGTAAACGTGTGCTCGGTGTAAACGTGTGTGCTCGGTGTAAACGTGTGCTCGGTGTAAACGTGTGCGTGCTCGGTGTAAACGTGTGCTCGGTGTAAACGTGTGCGTGCTCGGTGTAAACGTGTGCTCGGTGTAAACGTGTGCGTGCTCACTGTAAACGTGTGCTCGGTGTAAACGTGTGCTCGGTGTAAACGTGTGCGTGCTCGGTGTAAACGTGTGCTTGGTGTAAACGTGTGCGTGCTCACTGTAAACGTGTGCTCGGTGTAAACGTGTGCTTGGCGTAAACGTGTGTGTGCTCGGTGTAAACGTGTGCTCGGTGTAAACGTGTGCTTGGCGTAAACGTGTGTGTGCTCGGTATAAACGTGTGCTCGCTGTAAACGTGTGCTCGCTGTAAACGTGTGCTGGGTGTACCAGGGGCCTGCCAGAGGAGTCAGTCTGGTTCTTGGTGCGTCTCAGCAGGAGGCTCCGGGTCAGGATGTTAAGTCTCTCTCCTCCTCGCTTGGAGCCGTTGTCCACCTGACACTTCCACAACTTGAACTCATCAAACGGAGAACACCGCAGGAACCTGGGGGGACGGTTTGATTAACTCACTCCTACCCCAACCACAGTACACAGCATATTCATTTTTGTATTTTATAAGCTTATTTATACATCTTATTTTACTTGTTGTGCTTTGGCAGTGTAAATGTACGTTCTTCATGCCAATAAAGTCCTTCATCATCCATAAAAAATATAAATAACACAATCAACGATTATTTCATAATTAAATATAAACATACAAAACAAATAATATTATATGAAATAGTTATTTATTTGATAGGTTAAACAGGTAGAGAAGTAGAGAAGGCGTACTTGAGCAGAGAGTACATGTCCAGCAGGTTGTTCTGGATGGGCGTGCCCGTGACGGCCCAGCGTGCACGTGCCCTCAGCCGGCACACGGCCATGGAGGTCTGCACCTTCGGGTTCTTAATGTTGTGAGCCTCGTCCAGAATCACTCGGTCCCACGCTACACTGAGGAGGGGGGCCGATCCACACACCTGGGGTGGATGTTAATATTTACCATTTAGGGATTTAAAAGGTGCTGTCGGTAACATTTGAGAGTTGTAAGGAGAGAGCAGAAGAAAGCAAAGATTCTGAAAATAAACATGCCAAAATACACCCCCTCCCTGGCTACGTTTCTCACAGAACAGATATTCTCACAGAGCATTTCACTCACTATAGTGACGGATAGCTATGGCATTTCTAACAAATTACACTCAAAGTTGAGTTTGATCAACCCTACTGCCCGTCTACTGAACCAGACGAGAACAGACCAGCACCTTGTACTCCGAGTCCTTGCCGGGCTTCTCAGCTTCCTCCTTAGCAACAGGAATCTCCTTGGAAACCAGACTGTAGGTGGTTACCACGACGTCATGACTAGCCAGTCTGAGACAGACGGAGGCACAAAAAAACACAAAAAAAGTGAGTCTCATACATACAAACACACACACCAATTTGTATGAGTTAATGTGTGTGTGTGTGTGTGTGTGTGTGTGTGTGTGTGTGTGTGTGTGTGTGTGTGTGTGTGCGTGTGCGTACAGCGTAGCACTCTTCTGCCGGTTGGGTCCATGGTAGAGGTAGACGCTCAGCCGGCCCGTCTTCACGTGTCTTTCAATCTCCTTCTTCCAATGATGGACCAGGGAGGCGGGGCATATGATCAGTGTTGCCTTGGAAACCACCAGGCTGGAGTCTAGAAGGGAGAGCATCCTGTATATATGTACTGTATACCGCATCTGAAGCAGTGGTATATCAACATAAAGACAAAGAAAGAACACTCATACATCATAGAGCAACATACGCAACAGTACACCTTTGAGTTACGAAACGTTTTCTCTAAACCAAAGCCTAATTCAAGCCTAAAGGCGTCCAATTACCGTTCTTCGAGATCCAGTTGTCCAGCTTCTTGTCCTCCTTCTCCTCCTCTTTGGGTTTCTTCTTGAGGGCCAGGATGAGAGCGATCATGGTCAGCGTCTTCCCAAGACCCATGTCATCCGCTGGCCAAGGGAACACAACAGGGATAAAATAACAATATATATACATTCAGTGACATCTATAGCGACATATGGTTACATTTAGAAAGAGATAATCTCACAGGTACTGCAAAACAAGAAGCAAGTCTTAAATCAGAGATAGCAGTGGGAGATGTATCAAGTGTTTTGATAAAAATGTAGGGGATATTTTGTTAAAATAAGCACCATTCAAAAACAACTCAAGTCCTTTTGGAGATTAAACTGCAGGCTGACATTTGAGTATGAATTCAACTGAGAATAAAAGCATTTTGTTAATCAATTAATTAACATTGAGGGCAGAGGTAGTGGGAGACAACAGTGCTGATTACCCAGAATTCCTCCGCAGGGCGTCTGGTTCTCCCTCCACAGCAGCCAGGCCAGAGCCTGCCTCTGGTGAGGCATGAGTGACACCTGAACAGCAAATCACAAGCAGAGCTCATCACCAATCACAACGCAGGGACGTTCCTATTGCAATCGTATGCAAGTAGTGGGTGTGTTGGAAATGTTTGGATGTGTGCTGCTGTCTTTTAACTTTTGACATTTGTTTTTAGCCCCTACTCCCTTCCCTCAAGAGGTGTGTCCTTTTGCCAGGCTGCCATTGTAAATAAGAATTTGTTCTTAATGACTTGCCTGGTTAAATAAAATACAAATAAAGTAGCCAACTCTAGGTTAGAAAACAGCTCAATTGCAATAACATGTTCCAACGGAGATGGGGCTGTACGTAATGTAATAGAGGAAGGCCAAATATGTTCATCATTATTATTCTTAGTTGGAATATGTTAAGAACAGTGTTAAGAACAGATTACACAGTTTGACGGGTTCAATAAAGGTTTTAAAACAGGATCAGGATAAGGATCAGTTTGCTATTTTGTCTAGCATGATTCTAGGGTGGAGACATCCACAATCTGTGGATAGGCCCTTGAACTTGTCCTTTAAAAGCATTTTAAAATGTAAAACAATTTTAATTACTCGTGTTTTTCATGTAGTTGCGAGGTATTAGGATAAGGACTAGGAGGAAGGGGTTTGAACCTTGATGCCCCTGGGGTCGGGGACCTCTTGTTCGGGGCCCGGGCAGGTCTCCAGGGACCCGTGGAGGTGGTCGATGGCCTCACCGGTGGCATTCTTCACTGCTAGCATCCGGCCCTCAGTCATCCTGCCACCGTAGAACCCTTGAGCCTGGGGGTTGGCTGGGGGAGGAAAGGTTGGTTTAATGCAAACATGTAACATAATAATAATAAAACCTGGCAGAAAAAGAAAGAACAAAGAAACTAGATCATTCATTCATTCTTTTTCTCCCAGTGAGGCCAAGAAAGGGAGAACCGAATAAAGAAAATGTAGAACGTACATATATACTTTGGTTGATTTGTCGCTAGCTCTCGTAGTGAACACACCTTGCAGAATGGCACTAGTGTCGTAGAATTTAGAAAGCAATTTTTACTAACACTGAATCTCTGCTTCTATAGCTGCTCTGCACTCTGTCCTGCCGTGCTGCACTGTAACTTCTTTTGTAGCTACTCTACTTTGATTGCATGTTGTGATTGTTCTCAGCCTCACTTCTTAAATGACTAAATGTAAAAGATGGAAAGACGGAAGGGAGCAAGAAAGAGAAGGAGAGAGCCGGTTTCTACCTCCAAACATCTGGCTGTATCCCTGACTCAGTCCCAGCTCCAGAGCTCCCCCTGTAGCCTGTAGCTGGTAGGGGCCGGGGGCCGGGGGGGCCGGGAGCAGCACGGTTCCCCCCACACGACTCAACGGGTTGGGGGGGTGGTGACCCCCGCTGCTGGGCTTAGCAGCAGAACTAGCCTCCTCCTGGTGGTCTGTCAGGACCAGAACACAAACCGGTCATCAGGTACAGGTCATCACTGGTGGAAGTATCACAGGAACAGGTTCACAGGTGGAGCATCACCTCCACCCGTGATAACCTCTAGCAATACATGTGATGCTGTACCAGGTAGAAGCCGTGTTCTAGCTGGTAAACTCCAACTGGTACAAATCTAACTGGTAAAAACTGGAGGTGAGGTGACGTTTTTACTGGTAAAGTTAATGTCTTAACTGGCAGAGGTGACGTCCTGACTGGTAGAGTAGTGTTCCAAACTGGCAAATAACGTTTTTGCATGGTGTTTATTAAATCACCATTCATTTAGGTAATTTTCCCATGTGGGATTCATAAGCATCATGTTGTTTACCAGGCTGGGAGGCGGCGGTCAGACTCAGGGACTCCAGGGCATCCTCCAGCTCTCTCACCTGATTCCTCAGCCTCTCTCCCTTATCAGGCAGGGCAGACACGTTCACCACAGACAGGGTGGCCTGGTGGGCATAACCACACACACACACACACACACACACACACACACACACACACACACACACACACACACACACACACACACACACACACACACACACACACACACACACACACACACACACACACACACACACACACACACACACACACACACACACACACACACACACACACACACACACACACACACACACACACACACACACACACACACACACACACACACACACCTTCTTCTGTTGGAGCTGGGCGGTGAGCAGGTTGCGCATCCCCCTGGGGTCACCCTGTTGACCTTTGGCCTGGGGCGCCGCTCGGAACCCTGGGAAGGAGGTGAGGGTCTTCTGAACAGGGGCCAGCGGCGAGGTTGTGGTCTGCTTACCGGGCTTCACCGACACGATCTGGACATCATCATCCTCCTCCTCCTCCTCACCTCGGAGTGAGCGACAGGAGGTTGAGGGGTCGGTGGTCTTGCGTCGGGCCGACTGCGGTTCCTCCCGGAGGTCTTTAGGTGCAGAGGTCAGGGACTGGTTCGGTTTCTCACCTACAGTGGGGATGGCCGACCTAGAGGGCTCCGTAAGACGTGGCGAGGAACTATCCTCGGAGTTGACCTTTGACCCAGCAGCACTGGCGGGACCAGGCGGTGGTTGGGGAAGGTCTCCGAGAGGATTCTGGTAGTTTGGTGATGGAGTTTCCTCATTGGTTGTAGACACAGAATGTTTTTTTTTCTCTTTCTTTTCTTCTCCGTCGCCTTTCTTGTCCTTCGTCTCAACCGCCGTTGTTGTTGTTGTTGTTGTTGTTTCGGTTTTCTCGCCGTCACCCTCGGGGCCACGGCCCTTTTCATCAGAACCTCTATTCTTGATCTTCATCCCAGCGGGGAGAGCTTTACCCCGGTAAGAATCAACATTATCTTCTCCTCCCTCCTCTTCCTCGCTGTTACTCCCTGCTCCTCCTCCTCTCCTCCCTCCACCCTGCTCCTCTCCTCCTCTCATTCCATCCCCCGCTCCGCTCTGGATCCTCCTCCACTCCGACTCCTCCCCGCTCCTGCCTGGTGCCTTGAACGGGTTTCGAACCTGCGGCACGACGGAGGACTGCAGCTGGAGGCTGGCCAGGGGACAGCGCCGACCTCTCTCCACCTGCCGGGGTCACATAAGACACCGTGTTAGGAGCTCTACACACACTTCATACTCACCTAATACCGGAGCACCTACACAGACTTCATACTCTCAAAGGGCCCCTGCTTTACCACCAGGTGTGATCTTTATTAGCCGTTTCAAAATCTACCCATAGATCAATCCACGGGGTAGGCTGGTAAGTTGATCTATCCACCATACACCTGGGTGGACACTCCCACGTGTGATGTCACTGTGGGGCACATTTTGTTCACACTTTCTACACACTTCATACTCTCCCCGAGGAGGACCTACACAGACTTCATACTCCATGTGAAGCGTGTGTGTTTATGTGTCTTACTTCAGTCCAAGGGACATTTCCACACCACTTCTGACCCGCCTTCTTCCCCGAGACACAGCGGTAGTACAACCTGAAACGAGACACACTCCAGTCACTATCCACACACACACACACACACACACACACACACACACACACACACACACCTGTGGCTGGATTGCTGTGGGTTGTGGGAGATGGCCTGGAGCTCGACCATGGAGTCATGGTGTTGGAGGCAGTGAGATGCTGGGATGCTGGGAAGAAGAAGAAGCACCAGAGCACCAAGGAGGTCATGGTTGGGATTAATAATTAACAAAGGACCCTACATCATATCTTAACACAAACACACAGCCATGGCTTCTGCTGGTAGGAATTCACTAGTTTATGAGGCCAGGATATGCATGCATATAGGCTTGTTTAAGGTCTAGCAGGAACATTAGATTGATGGTTTAAATAGGTGAACGTAGGGAAAGGGTATAACGTCAATTAAAGGAACTTCAAAAGCAAAACGAAACAGTACGATATGCAATTCATATCACACAGACTTGAGCAAATCATGTTTTTGAATTGATTTACACAAAGTAACTTAAATAACAATAGGTATCCACAGATACTCTGAATACCTAATAATACTACTTGAACCACTGCACGAATATGATCACTCCGGGTACCTTGCCACTTGGGTGAAGGCACACCCCTGCTTGTCAATGCAGACATAAAAGCTTCTGCCTTTATTCGGTCCCTCCTTTACGCCAGTTTTTAACATACACACGCCACCTGTTAACGGCAAAGGAAACACACTGTAATCATAAAAACACAATGTACAAAAACACAAGACTATAGGATAATAACAGATCATGTGGCTCAAACGTGACGTTAGATCCCGCACTTGTCAACGAAACCGACAAGTCATTCAGCTACATATGTTCACAAGACAGTCCGTTTGTACGCGGACGACTTGCTAATGTTTGATTAAACGCTTGATGTATGTATGATATCATTACTTACCATGGGTATTACACAAAACCTTCTCCATGCTGCAGGGATGTAGCTAACCGGTCTGTTGTTTTTCTGTGAACTCTGTGAACATGAATATTTTCAATTTTCGTTTTGTCCAATCAACGGCTTGGAAATACTACCGGTAGGCTCATATCAAAGTAACGGTTCCATCTTCGGTGAACTAGTCAACAATGAAAAAAACGTCAACACTAAACGCATACAAACAACAAATATCCCTATTAAACATGACTAACAAAACAACTATAGCGTTAGATCATCACCCAAAAAAGAAACAATGGAGACGAATTTGTCTTGTTTTGTGATAACCTTTATTTTGAAACACACATGGAAATGAACCTAATATCCCATTTCACTCATAAATGTGGTGCTTATTTAAACAGGTTTAAGCTACACAATATGCTAAATATACATTTTAGGTTTCATATAACGTACATTTGACAATGCACATTTAATTCGAACATAACCTATAATCATATATAAAACTACATTACCCACAATGCACTCTGTTGTGTTGTCCGTTCTCTCGCGGGCTCTGCTCTGATAGGGCGGCAGCCTTCGAATCTCCGCTGGTTGTTTATAAAAACTCTGGAAGCAAATGCCGGGCGAATAAACTCCACCATTAAAGGTAACTACGCGAATTTACGGCGTTTAAAGTACAGCTCCTCAACAGTTTACCCACCTTTTTGTTAAACTTTTGGTGGGACTTGTTATAGCCGGGGCTTGTTGTCACGTACCAGCCCGGGGCTCGTCTTGTCTTCTCGTTTAAACGGCGACAGGTATCGATCAAGACTCATTTGGCAACCTGGTCGCCGATCGAGTCTCGATCGATTCGACATTGATGATTACACCGTGTGTATTGGCGTATAAATCACTTAATCTAAACCGTTGTTATGTGATTAAACCAACCTATAGATAGGTTTCCCAGCTACAGCCGCCGCTAATAAATGCCTGGAAAGGTAATTAAAGGGTGAGTGGCCCTTAACCCGTCCCACTAATCTGTCCTCTTCATCCCGGATTAGCCCACCGTGCCGCGGAAGAGAGAGCATGTCATCCCCAGCCGGGCTGCACTTCTCCCAGGTGGACTTCCTCGCCCGATGGATGCCGAGCAGCAGCCGCGCCGGGGTCATCCTGAACCAGTCCCCGGACTCGGTTGACCGTCCCGGGCACCGCTCGGTCGAGTCTCCCGGCGAGTCTCCCGGGCAACGCTTGCTTTGGGGCTCCGAGCCGGGGAAACCCGACGACTCGTTCACCTCCAGTTTCGCCCCACTGCCCACCTCCACCAATAGCAGCTGCTGTATCGGCGTGGATGTCTCGGCCCGGTCCGAGGGTTGGGCAGAACCGGGGGAGGTTTTCCCGACACCGGGACCTGCTAGAGTGGAGCCTCTAAACGGACCGAACTGTGGACCACTTGGGCGTTCACCGGGGGAGCTGGACAGTGTCGAGGAGCCGGGGGACAACGAACCACATGACCTGTCTCTGATGATGAAGCTAGAACAGGTAGGTGTCGCTGTTCTGTTTCGGTTGGTTTATGATGCCGTGCGATCGGATGTGATTACAACGCCGTGTTCTGAGAAGCACATGCACCAGGAATATCCCAGGGTTAACCCCGACCCTTCACCTATGACCCTCTTGTGGTCTAGGAGCAGAGGGATTGTGGACGGTCTGCACAGAGGAGTTCTTATTCTAGAAGAACTCCACTGTTCTCCCTGGTTCAACAGGAACCTGTCATGGTCAGACAGGAGCATTAGTTTGTTTTTGAGGAGATGTTTGGTGGGGCAGGAGATGATAGGGCAGGTTGGGAGGAGAGGATATGATAAGTGAGTGTTGTTAGGAGAGGAGATGATGAGGATTGCTGGTAGAATGGAAAGATAAGGAGTGTTGGTAGGAGAGGAGATGAAGAGTGTTGGTAGGAGAGGAGATGAGGAGTCTTGGTGGGGGGGGGGATAATGTGCAGGATGCGTGTGAAAAGTGGTGAACAGGGTGTTATGTAAGGCGTTGAACTCCACTAATGTCTCTCTCTCACACACACACACACACACACACGTATAGGGTGTGTGCGTTTGCATATTGTGTGTGTGTGTGTGTGTGTGTAATGTAACGCGTGCGTGTATGTAATGTAATGTGTGTGTGTAGCTGCGACGGTGGCAGCATCGCATGCAGGAGCAGCTGAGAGCTCACCAGCTGGAGGAGCTGCTGCAGCTGCAGGAAGAGCAGCAAAGGATTCTGGGAGTGATGAGCGGACCTCAGTACTGTGGAACAGGTACCGTGACACTCTACTGTATAACATACATCTAATGGGTATAAAACCCAGAACAGGTACCACTGAACACTACTGTATAATATAGATCTAATGAGTGTTAAACCCAGAACAGGAACCGCTGAACTCTACTGTATAATATAGATCTAATGAGTGTTAAACCCAGAGCAGGAACCGCTGAACTCTACTGTATAATATAGATCTAATGAGTGTTAAACCCAGAACAGGAACCGCTGAACTATACTGCAGTGTTGATTAAATTATGGGATCAGCGATCCAGTCAGAGGTGGGTCGCGGCCAGACAATGCACAGAACACTCAGAAAACTCCAAGCACACCGGAATTGGTGATCCTTTAGTTTTTGGAGTGTGCGGTTAGGTACCACGGACACAATGAAATAGTCTTTTGGGTCCCGAGATGAAAATGTTTAAAGGGCTTGTAATGGCTTATTAACATCCCACCTGGTAGTAAAATAGGGGCCCTTTAAGAACCCCTGCTTTACTGTATAATATAGGCCTACATCTAATGGGCAACCCCAAAACTAAACAACAACGAAAATTCTTTAGACATTTGGCTTTACCTTCAAAAATATACATCACATTTTTTTATAAATGGATATACACAACTTCTCATTCAAACCATAAAGTTTGAATGAATAACCATCTGTATAAAAGTGAATGAACGTTGTGGCAGGTCTGTCGGCACCAGAGCTGAGGGAGGTCACACTGCAGGGGTTGTCTCCTCCTCGTGAAGCCCCACACAGCCTCTCCTCACACGGCCCCGGAGTTCCCCAGGGTTCCATGCTGGGTCCGCAGGAGAAGCCGGAGTCCCCCCAGGCAGGGAGCGAGGACTCTGGGCACATGGAGGACATAACAGAGGGTAAGAATCAGTCTTAAGGCACATGTTAGTAACTGGATGCATCCCCTTTGTTAGGTTTTTGTTCATCTTTATGTTATTACTTGAAGCGGATACAGCGACCTACTGGTGAATTTAGAATGATGTGCTGGTGCCAGTTTTAATTAGATGTTATACATTTATCACACTTTAATCAAATTATATTAAGTGTGATTACGTTGTATTACATAATAAAGACAATATGAGAAACTGACTTTTTACTAACTATTCTGTGATTGTGATGGGTGTAACATTCTAACACCTAAAATACATACAACTTCATTGGGGCACCCTCTAGGCCACCCTGTATCACTAATCATGTCCTGGACCAATATATCAATCAATAAATCCTGTTGTGCTCTGAAGCCCTTTTAGACTTGACTTGAGACTGTAACTGTGAATAGGGGCTATAAAAATGAAACTAAATTGACTTGTACTTGGAGATGCATCACCTTACCAAGCCCAGTCCCAGTGTAGTAACCCTTCAGTGATGTGTGGCTCCCCTCAGAGTCAGAGGCATGGGTGTCCAGGGAGGAGGAGGAGTCCGAGCTTGCCAGCAGCTCTGAGCAGGTTGACCTCCAGGACTCTCTGCTCCCATGTGATGGAGTGACCAGGACCCGACACCCCCACACAAGGAGCCACGGAGACCTTGCAGACAGGTAGGGTGGGTGGGTGTGTGTGTGTGTGTGTGTGTGTGTGTGTGTGTGTGTGTGTGTGTGTGTGTGTGTGTGTGTGTGTGTGTGTGTGTGTGTGTGTGTGTGTGTGTGTGTGTGTGTGTGGTGTGGGGTGGTTGTAGTGGTCCCAGTGCCTGCCTGGTTCGGCTCCCTTGCAGACAGACCCCCTGCTGGGGTCGGTCCAGGCCGGG
>OOFB01017586.1:0-10662 GCA_900323305.1 Trachyrincus murrayi | reverse complement strand
ATCAAGTGCTTCAAGTGTGTATGTGTTTGTGTGTGTCTCTCTCTCTCTCTCTGTGTGTGTGTGTGTGTGTGTGTGTGTGTGTGTGTGTGTGTGTGTGTGTGTGTGTGTGTGTGTGTGTGTGTGTGTGTGTGTGTGTGTGTGTGTGTGTGTGTGTGTGTGTGTGTGTGTGTGTGTCACTGTGTGAGTACGCGTTCGTCAGCATATAACAGGAAACTGGGGTGAATATGTCAACTGTCACTGTTTCTTCTGGTTTCCACAGGGATTAACTGTCCGCTAACTCCTCAAGGTACACCCCCTAGTGGCGACCTCACAGAATGAATCCTGCTGAATTCCATAGAAAAGGTACTTTTATGGTGTTTGCTGTGCCAATGACCTCCTCCTCTGCCCACCAACCTCTTCCTCAGGTACAAACACACACTTGTTGTAAAAACGGGACAAACTGGACACTTTAGAAGGCTGCACGTCAGACACACACACACACACACACACACACACACACACACACACACTCACTCACATATGTGCAATAACACACTCGTATACATATCCTCTTTATGTTGTAAGTTGAGTTTGGTTCTGCATTTTAAACCATATATCAACATATCACAACTCTATGTGCTGGGTTCCATAGCTAGTTAAACATGCTAGTTACATAAGCTAGCTACGCATGCTAGCTACACAGGCTAGTTATAGGCTAGCTACACATGCTTGCTACACATGGCTTGGCTCCAGCTTTCCCACAGACGTCCAAAAAAGTCACCACCTTCGTCTTGACATTGCCCCTCCATTTTATTCTAAAGTGCACTTTGCCATGGATAAAGATCCACTCTGAAAGGGTCTCTACACTCACATTGGAGACTAACCGTCAAACCCTCGGTCCATATGCTCCTCCACACGTCCCTCCCGCGGATAAACTCCCCTGGCTCCTTGTTTAGCCTGTGTGTACTGCTGCTGTACAGTGTTTTTTATTCTTATTTATATCCCTATGGGAAATATTTGATGCAACCTGTTTGTGCGAGGTTATGCACTGCCTTAGCATCTTCCTCTCAATACAGCGACTCCGGTCTCAGGCTACTGCTCTCCTTCATGTCCTAACTCTATAATGACAATCCAAGATAAGTAGCTTGGCTCTGCTACTCGGGCTAATCCACTAACTAGCTGACCCCTCACCTCTCATCAGAGACATTTTGACTTTAGACCAAAGGGCATATACTCACCAGCTAGGGTACTTCAGGGAAGACTGAGTAGCCTTTTATTGGAGGCTAACATAAAGAATAATAAAGACGTGTTTAGGATAACATTAAGATGGTATTTTATTAATCCCAGACGTGACATTCGGGTTAGGTTTGATTTAACCAGGAGTTCAGGGTGTCCTATCCTAACACCCTTCGTTATTAACCTGCTGGGATGTTGAGCAAGCTGACCAATCAGGAGCTGTTGTTGGTTTGTGTATTCAAACTGACTCAACTGACTGTAGGTTTGAATTCAACGTTTGGTCTGATCCTTCCCCTTACAGTACGATAGAGTTGTGTGCGTGCCCGTGTGCGTGCACGTGACCCACCAACCTGTTGGCCAAGTTCACTTCAAGTGCCTCGACAAAATGTACATATGTATTTATTTATTATACTTAAATAAAATTCATAAGCACACGTTAAGAGTATTGGCCTTACTGCTGTTTGGCCACGTGCAAGTACAAAGGTAACTTTTGTAAAAATGAAATAAATAAATTATTTGTATAGATGTGGTATAGAAGCATCCACAGAGCTATAATTTATTTTAATATCAAAATATTTCCCTGTTATGTCATCATAACCATCGTCACCTGTCAGCCAATCACTGCCCAGCATCCAACTCTCATGTCAAAACTACCTTTACCTTATTCCTAGTAGGTATTATGAATATAATTTCAGAGATATTGATGGTGTAAATATTGACAAAATTGTCTGTATTGCTTTATATTGTTCACTTATAACCACTTTTTCCTTTCAAAAATCTACAATATTGTTTGGGTGTCTACTAGATTGTTTGGAATAACTTGTTGGCCGGTAAGTCGCTTGTCTGCAGTTTCTTGTTTTGTTTCAACAAAGTGCCAAGCTTATGATTTTTTTTAACCTGTACGTTTGGAGTACAATAGGTCTACAATAACCATATTTTCATAGTATTCAGATGCTGTGTGAATCTGCTATCGGATGTGTCAAAACTGTACTTCTTTTTTCATTATTTTTTGTTTGTTTAATCCTTGTAAATTTGTGCAGTTACCAAATAGATTTTATACTAAATAAACCAACTGCATTATATAATGTTTGTCTCTGGGTGATGTTGTGGAGCCAACACGTACACTATTCCACATAGCAACTATACAGTTAGTCTAATGTAACTATACTGTACCATACAAGTGTCTTCGACTGCTAAGTCAACGGCGCCTTCTAGTGGACATCCGGAGAACTGCGCGCTCTTGTCGCTGGTGGGCAGCCGCACTGACGCACGGCGCGCCGCTGCCGGCGGACACGACAGGCTTTCATGTCGCGTCGAATGGCGTTGCTAATGCTAAGGGATGTATCTCGTTTCATGGCAGCAGGCTATCCGGTGCTATCCTTGATGTATTTTAAGCTGTCGATGTGCGGCCTCTCTGGTTTGCCGGTTACAATCTGAAACACAATCTGAAAAAGAAAAAAAGATGTTATTATTTGCGAGGGAAGCTGTCGGAGCCGCCAGCACATAGCGGGGTGGAAGTGGAGCTGCCGGGTCCCTCCACCGCTCTCCGGTGACAAGAGACACGGTCCTTCTAAATAAGGAAGCGGGCAGCAGCCAGACATGTGACCACCTGCCCAATTTGGAAGCTGCCGAAGTGAAGCCCACCACCACCACCACCGTGCCCCCCCGACCCACGGCGAGGAAGAGAAGGTGAGAGGGGGGGGGGGAGGAGAGAGAGCGAGGGCACAGAGTTGCACAACATGGTCATCTCCACCTCCACCTCCACCTCCGCCGTCGCTTCTCGTCTCCGTCCGCAGCACGAGCTCTTCCGTTTCACGCGCGGAGCCCTGCCGCTCCGCGCGCCCAAAATACTCCTCCGCCGGCATGCCGCCGCGGGAAGAAAAACAAGAGGAGCGGTATTTTTAGGGTCATTAATTCTGACCACGTGCCCCGAAGGTAAACCGGATGGCAATTGCGCAAAGGCTCCTCGTCACCAGTATGTCCTGCGAGGCCGGCGCGCACCGGACGTTGACTGCGGCGATTCTTGTTCTCATGGGGGTCGCGGTGGGCATGGTGTCGGCGTATCCTCGTCCGCCGAGCGGCAGCAGCAGGACCAACGCGACTCTGCTGGAGCAGAGGTGGGAGAGGCTGTTCTCCCGCGCCGTCCTGGGGGTCTACTCCGGGGAGAGGTCGGATCAGAGGTGGGAGAGCGACTACCTGCTGGGCATCAAGAGGGTACGCAGGCTGTACTGCAACGTGGGCATCGGGTACCACCTGCAGGTGTTGTCTGACGGCACGGTTAACGGCGTTCATCACGAAAACCTCCACAGTGAGTCCGCCTGCATAACCCCCACGCAATCATATAGGTCCGCGTCACGAGGGGGGGTCGATAAGCTATGGATCTGTGATGATCTGTATCCGCTTTATTGATTTATTGATTTGTGTACGACCGGGTATCAGCCACGGAGCGGGCATCGAACAGACGTATTAAAATGGTACCCAGGAAATGCCAAACATACGGCACTACTACTAGGTTTGATTATTAATAATAATGACTAATAACTGCACTAATAATAATCGTCATAATTATTATTTATCGTCGTCAGGTAGGCTCGTGGTTTGTAGAGGTGAAATATGCTGAACAAAATGCTCAGCGCGGCAACCCGGCAAGGTTGCTATAATAAACGTTGCCGTCACCATGACGTCATTGTTAGTATGATGATGTCATGTGTGGATGTGTTGATTAGGCCTGATCGAGATCTCCACCGTGGACAGAGGGGTGGTGAGCTTGTTCGGGGTGAAGAGTGGTCTGTTCGTCGCTATGAACAGCCGTGGGACTTTATACGGAACGGTAGGTATGCACACTATTTATTTTATTGTCCATTAAGAATTGTTAACCGCCTGAAATAGCCTACATGTTTACAGGGTAAAGATTTAGTTTTTATTTGTTGGTGGGTTAACTCCCGAGCCAGGCCTATTTGAGGTTTTGTAGGGGACAGTGTGTTTTGTTGTTAAAATAGGATTATTGTAAAAGCACAGCAAGTGCGAAGTGACTAGACGCATTCAGGACCTGTCTTTATGTTATATAATTAAAATCCTTGTTGTGCTAAAATAGGTTTATTAGGCTATTCATTCAAATGAGTGTCTGAAGTATTCTGTTATTTCCATTTGTTTTTAGACACCTGCTGTGTCTGTATTCACTGTCTAACCCCTACCTGCTCCCACTGCAAGTTGCTATAGATGAAAGTGATTCAATTCAGAAAAACGTAACACTTTGAGCACAGAATATGCTACACATAGGGCTCAATGAAACAGTAACTTTCACTGTCTCACACCCTGTCTCTCTCTTGCTCTTTTGTTCCTTTTCTGTCTCTCACTCACTCTTTTCCATGTCTGTCTGTGTCTCTGTCTCTATCTTATTCTTTTTTCTCTCTGTCTGTCTCACTCTTTTCTGTGTCTCAGACTGTGTTCCACGGGGAGTGTATGTTCAAGGAGAGCCTTCTGGCCAACAACTACAACGCCTACGAGAGTGTGTCTCACCCCGCCTCCTACATCGCCCTCACCAAACACGGCCGCGTCAAGAGGGGCAACCGAGCCACCACCGCCATGACCGTCACGCACTTCCTGCCGCGGATATGACACACGCTAAACACTGGCGATAGCAGCCCTATTTGCACATGTGGACTGTTTCCCGGGTAACGCGGAGAACACACCAGAGAGGAATGTCACCATCGTATATATACATATGATCATATGGTATTTATTCAGACTTTCTACGTATATTATATCTACGTATATTCGGTAGCTTGTTACTTCGTGTTCGGACTGAGAAGAGATGCCGTCGGTTCCTGCTGCTGTTTAGTTTCACGGAGGAGACGAGATAGAGAGACGAGAGAGTTCCCTTCGTCCATGAGGAGGTGCTTGTTCTGGTTCCTCCGTTGCCTCAAGGCAGCGTCTGAAGAACCAGAAGAAATATGCATGCATTTGTTTTGACCGGAAGGAGACTTAAAAAAAACAAAAGGTGAAAGGTTTGGTTTTGCATCCAGTCAAGTGCTGCTCGCGGGACGTCTCCCTGTTGATGTTGATGTTTTATTGTTGTTGTTATTGTTTGAACGACCGGCCAACATGGCGGTGACCTGTTTCTTGCTTTGTCATGAGGCCCTCCTTCCTCCTCCTCTTACCCTCCCCTAGCATGAGAGACGGGCAGAGCTCGGGTCAGAAATAGGAACACCCCCCCCCCACACACACACACACACCCAGGGGCCTCCGAGAGGTCCTCAGCTGATGTCACGTTACACGACTGAAGTGAGCGAGTCGTTGTGTCGCTCCTCTTGTTAAAGTAGAGTCAAACCCCAACACCACGTGTAGATTGGTTTGCATTGTAGATAGTGAAACACATGCTGCTATTCCATGCATATTAAAGCTGCTGTAGGTAACATTAGAGAGTTGTAAAGAGAGAGCAGAAAAGAGCAAGATTTTGAAACTAAATAACCAAAAATGTCCCCTGCCTCTCTGCTCCCTCCCTCCCTACGTTTCTCCACCATTGAGAAGAAGTGTCGCATTTCACGCACCTGTGATTGACAGGCAAGATTGCTTCCCCGAACCAATCAGGGAAGAGATGCCCTGATTGGTCAGAAATGAGCCGGGAGCAGTCTAAAATCTAAATCATACAGAGGCCGGTGCAGTCAACTACAAACGGATATTCTCACAGAGCATTTCACTCACTAATAGCTGACGGATGGCTGTGGCATTTTCTAACAAATTACACAAATAGTAGCTCTTAAAAGTTACCTACAGCTTCTTTAACCTCTTATTGGCTGATGTGGTCACCCGGTCTCACTTGACCGTGTGCTTTACCCTTTCTCATCACTGCAGGTATTACTGCCGATGATGCAATCTGATTGATGACTCAAACGGATTGAAAGTTTGGACCCCCCCCCCCCCCACCCGTACCCTTGTATGATGGTGCAGCTAAAGCAGAGGATACTGGTTTATAAATCACAGTAGATTAGATCCATCTTGTTTTCAGATGAGGAACAAAACTGTAAATGGTGGCTGGAGTTCTGTTGCTATGCTCAAGGCTCTTCCCCTCACAGCATCCAGCCCATTGAGCCGGTCGCTCCTGCTCAGACGCTGTGTGCGTAGCGTGCAGACCGGCTGTTCTCCTCAGATCCTGTGGTTTTACACAGTGGGGGACACAGGGATGTAGCTAGCCTTTGAACATCTCAGCACTGATTGTGAGTGTTTGGGTTTTTTTAAATATATTTTTGTATGTCATTTCCTGGCATACTCCTCCTTAATGCAATTTGCTTGCTATATGGAATGCTCAAACCATTTACCTGTCAACAGTTACGCATGTTATATACCTCGTCATTTAAATAACTTTCTACATCTTTTTAGAAAGCTGGTGTCTCTCTGCTCAGCAGTGTGTGATTGTTCCCTTTAAGAGTTTATGGACGGATCAGGTGACACTTCCAAACGTGCAATATTTGAGGTTAGAGTGAGCTGGATGTGTGATGTTGAGCCATGTTTTTACTTGATTTATTTGTGTTTTGCCAAAAAAAGATTGGATGTCTTTGGATCAACTTACCTTGGGACAGGAATGTGGTTTCAAAGTGATTACCGCATTCTCCTCCAGACGGGTTAGCGTGCTAGAGCTATAGCGTGCTATAGCGTGCTAGAGCTATAGCGTGCTATAGCGTGCTAGAGCTATAGCATGCTAGAGCTATAGCACGCTAGAGCTATGGGACACACAGCAGGTGGCTCCATATAATTAGAGGGCTGGTGGATGCTTAAGGATAAAAGAGTATGTAGCTAAATATATTCAAACACTTCCAGGAATGGCCGAGAACTTGACTGAAAACTGTGTTGCACAACTCTTAAAAAGACGACTGAATACCACTATGATGTCTGATGTCATTGTCCAGAAAATTAAGCACATCCAGGGTTCAGTTGTATTGGACAATGTTTAATCATGCTTGATAAAAATGATTTTCCATTCATGCCAATGATCACAAGAGCACTTGTAACTTTGTCATGCTACCTGTTGTGACATAAGCAAGATGGTAAAATGGGTTCAGGCTTGCTTGTCGATTCCACTGACAAAAGCCATATAGGTACAAAATCCAAAATTTGTAATAATGTGTAGGCAATATGGTTGCTGGCTCATGCAGTAATACGTTACAAAAAAGGAATTGAAATGTTCATGGGTGTTACAAAAGAAACCAAAAAAGATGAAGAATACAGGTGTTTTCTTCCAAATGTTTAGAAGCATATCAGTACATATTCTGGTGAGAACCCACAGCTGGTTGTTAATTTAAGGCTGTGATTTTACTCTTTTCAGAAAACTGCAACTCTTTGTTGTAAATGTCTTTTTGGGCAGGAAAGGTCTCAAAAAGAGCTGGGGCATCAGGGAATATGAGTTCTATCAATGATCTATCAATGATCTTTCAACATGCCAGTCTAGCTCCTTTGTGGTAACACCTGGACTGAAACTCTTGGTTCTGGACCGGACTCGGGTCTGTGTGTGGGAGCCTTTGTCTTTTTAACTCTCGGTTTTCTATTCCGGCACTGAGGAGAGGCTGACCCCTCCAGGGCCCCGGCCCCTCCTCAAACATATACCTCACCTTCTGCCTTAGTTGGGATTTATTAAGATGATTGGAAATTAGTTTGGAACAACAGACTTCTCCAATCATTTGGTCTTGAAAACAAAAGATTACGATGAAGAGTATGTGAAATAGTATATTATAAATGTTTTTCTTTATTTTTGTACGTATGTGCTGTGCACAGCTGTAAACTGTATTCCTTGATGAAAATAAAAGATGTTTTGTAAAAGTTGCTGTCTGTGTTTGCCCCTGGGACTGCGTATTTATTGATTTTAGCGCAGATATAATGGATGTGAGTCAATTGCATGAATAACAACGGCTATAGTCACAAGTAACTTTCAGATTCCACCACAAGGGGCCGCACCTTGTATCACCATGTTTGTAAACTCTCTCCCCTCCCCTACCGTCCTCTCGTCCTGGCTGTCACTCATGCTCACATCACGCCATCACGTCCCCAGGGTCCTCTGCATCCTCTTCCCATCCCTCCTTGGTCTCAAATTTCCATCACTGGGCTTCCACCTTAAAACGGTAAAACAACAAGTCTGGTTCTGGCCATCGTTGATTGGTCCTCAAAGTCCTAAACCCTAACTCCCTACAGCTGACAAGAGACTGCAGAGCCATGGTTCCTGCATGTCTTCAGTGTGTGTTTGGTCTGCTCCTTTCAAGTGGTTTCTGATCCAGGGCCTTGGTTCCGGAAGGCCTTCTGTATACTCATCATGTATGTATACTGCCCCAATCCAACAGCCAGACAGAGAAGAACCAAGACCTCGATACCACCCTGAGATCCCTGGATTCCTCCAATCCTGCCTCCTGGAGCAGTTGGCGGTCATCTGGAGTGAGTCCTGCTCTTCAGCTGGCATGTTCCCTTTGCAGTGACTCCTAGAGCAGTGGTTTTCAAACTGTGGGTCGGGACCCATAAGTGGATCACGGGATGCCCACAAACAATATTCGCTTACATCTCCCTTTTAAAAAAAAATACACATACTGTCTCGTTTTATTTGATCTGTAGTATGTTTTGAGGACTGGGATAGGAGAAGAAAAGAGTAATACTACGTACATTAAGAAAAGTTAATCTTCTCACGTTTTGGCCATGGTGGTAATGACTATGTAAACAATATCTCCCACCCCCTCCTCCGACTCCCCGGATCGTGCAGATCAACCCCACCCTCCATGTCTCCCGGCTGCATGGTCACCTCACACCACCAACGAGACCACCACCATCTCCCCGCCTCATCGATGGTAAGCCTGCCTACACTCGCCCCCGGGACGTCCAGGATCTTCGTCTTTTTTTTTTTGTCTCTTTCCTGCATTTTAGTCTGTCAGCCATTTTGTTACACGTGTTATCTATTCATATATTCAAAACTATAAAACAAGACTCTTAGTTTCATAGCAACACTCATTTCATGAATCGTCTTTTTATTATCAACCATTAGACATAATCATAAACCATAACCATAACTATTTCATAACAATATTTAACTATTAAGCCATGCTTGGGTAAAATATAGTAAATAATGAAACAAAGCTATGTGCTATCTACAAGCTATGTAGATCACTACAATGCTTACCAAATACATTTATAAAAACCCAACATATAAAAGAAAAAATGCAGTCAGTCATAACCCTTTTTAATAACTAAACTTATTTTGTGATCATGTTAGATATTTTGTGGCTTCATATGGCCACACTATTCTCTATACACGAGGGTTTCAGGTAGTTGTACGGGATTTCAAGACCTGCATTCCTCGCTGTGATACTTTCATCGATGCTGGAAAGTTCCTTCTGGAAGTTCTCTATAATCCGCTTGGCCTCGTGCTCACCAAAGCGTTCCTCAGGGTAGGAACCAAGAGGAACCTGAGGGCACAAGACACATTCCCTCTGAGATGTAGGAGTTACATAACTATTATTTTTATTATTATTATTAAGTAGCCGCATCTTCGCCCATATACTGTACATCCCAACTTACAGTATCTCCATATTTCTTGGCGAGAACCCATGTAGTAGCAATCATCTGAACCATGGTCCCAATAACTGGCAGATGCTCCAGAATGGTCTCCATGGTAACCAGACCCTTGGTGGTTGGAGGTGCATTTAGTAGCACAAGAGGGGAGTTTGGGAACCAGTGGGCGTAGTCAAACTACAAGACAGAAGTATGTTAGGATGTGGCTATCAGGTTAGAGATGGCTAGTTTAGGTATTAGGTTAGAGATGGTTAGTTTAGGTATGAGGTTAGAGATGGTTAGTTTAGGTATTAGGTTAGAGATGGTTAGTTTAGGTATTAGGTTAGAGATGGTTAGTTTAGGTATGAGGTTAGAGATGGTTAGTTTAGGTATTAGGTTAGAGATGGTTAGTTTAGGTATGAGGTTAGAGATATAGGTTTGGCGTGGTTAATCAGGATCTAGTGGGAATAACCATCAGAATAGTCCATCTAGTTGCACCCTGTTTAATGTCCCTGATGAAGAGAAAGAGCTTGACCTCTGACCTGTCCGCTGTTTACGGCTGCATGTTGAGCGGATGCCATGAAGATCACCATGGTGACAAACTGGACAACTTTTTCCAGGGTGTTGAAGGACTCTGGGATCCCTGCATGGAGGACGTTATCCATTTAGCATGTCTTCATATATATAAAATATATACATTATATAATATGTATAAGCAATATTAGATGCATGATAATTATAGTAACGTAATGTAAATAGGACCTTTCAATACGAGTAACAAAGCGTCTCCCATCAATACAGGAAAATAACAGAAAAATTATAGTGTAACAATGGAAGAAGCATTAAGACAATAAGACATCCTTCTTATGACAGTTACCTTTACATGTAGTGGCACACTACACATACCTGAGCTGCTGTTGCCTA
>OOFB01017583.1:0-30307 GCA_900323305.1 Trachyrincus murrayi | reverse complement strand
GTATTGTTGTTGTGGTGTGTGGTATTGTTGTTGTGGTGTGTTGTATTGTTGTTGAGGTGTGTTGTATTATTGTTGTGGTGTGTTGTATTATTGTGGTGTTGTATTGTTGTGGTGTGTTGTATTGTGTTGTGTTGTATTGTTGTTGTGGTGTGTTGTATTGTTGTGGTGTGTTGTATTGTTGTGGTGTTATATTGTTGTTGTGGTGTGTTGTATTGTATTGTTGTGGTGTGTTGTATTGTTGTTGTGCTGTGTTGTATTGTTGGTGTGGTGTATTGTTGTAGTGTGTTGTATTGTTGTTGTTGTGGTGTGGTGTATTGTGGTGTGTTGTATTGTTGTGGTGTGTTGTATTGTTGTTGTTGTGGTGTGTTGTATTGTTGTGGTGTGTTGTATTGTGGTGGTGTGTTGTATTGTTGGTGTGGTGGTGTGTTGTATTGTTGTTGTGGTGGTGTATTGTTGTGGTGGTGTGTTGTATTGTTGTTGTGGTGTGTTGTATTATTGTTGTGGTGTGTTGTATTATTGTGGTGTGTTGTATTGTTCTGTGGTGTGTTGTATTGTATTGTTGTTGTGGTGTGTTGTATTGTTGTGGTGTGTTGTATTGTTGTGGTGTTATATTGTTGTTGTGGTGTGTTGTATTGTATTGTTGTGGTGTGTTGTATTGTTGTTGTGCTGTGTTGTATTGTTGGTGTGGTGTATTGTTGTAGTGTGTTGTATTGTTGTTGTTGTGGTGTGTTGTATTGTTGTTGTGGTGGTGTATTGTTGTGGTGGTGTGTTGTATTGTTGTTGTGGTGTGTGGTATTGTTGTTGTGATGTGTTGTATTGTTGTGGTGTGTTGTATTGTTGTGGTGTGTTGTATTGTTGTTGTGGTATGTTGTATTATTGTTGTGGTGTGTTGTATTATTGTGGTGTGTTGTATTGTTCTGTGGTGTGTTGTATTGTATTGTTGTTGTGGTGTGTTGTATTGTTGTGGTGTGTTGTATTGTTGTTGTGGTGTGTTGTATTGTTGTGTGGTTGTGTTGTTGTGCTGTATTGTTGTTGTCTGATGTAACAACAGCATGAGCCAGAAACCCCATGGAACAATAAAGTCTATTGACTTGCTCATTAGTGACCAGCCAGGTCCCTGTTCCTGCTAAATGACCTGATGGTGTGAAGGTGACTGCCGTTGGCCCCTCGTACCTTTAAGTGAGGAATTCTTGCTGAGGATCCTGACGGCGGGCCGGCCTCTCTTTGGTCTGGGGAAGTCAGGGTCTGTGGCGGAGGTGTCGGCAGGAGAGCGAGGCCTCTTCTGAGACTGTGGCATCTCCTCCTCGTCGGGGACGGTGCTCCCTTCCGCAACCACAACCTCCGGTCCGTCTCCCGCCTCGGGCACCGCCGGTTGGACGCGGTGCTGCCTGCGGTGGTACAGGAACTGGGTGGTGTTCATGAAGTTCTGGCCGCACTCGAGACATACGTGGAGGGCGTCCTTCAGGCCGTGCTTCTCTTTGCGGTGGGCGGAAAGCCCCTCGACGTTTCTGAAGCTGCCACTGCACAGGGCGCACATGAACGCCTCGGGTTGGGTGAAGACGACGCTGGCGGAGGAGGAGGAGGAAGGCGTGGAGACGGCCGCCTCCTGCACTTGCTCCCACCTCCTACTAGCCCCGGTCGAAGCGCAGACCGCAGTGTTTCCCGGGATCTCTCCCTTCTCCTCGCCCTTCTGCCGGTGCTGCTTGCGGTGGTAGAGGAAGAGGGTGGTGTTGAGGAAGCACTCCCCGCACACAGAGCAGCGGTGCAGGGCCTCCTCCAGGCCGTGCTGGCTCTTGCGGTGGGCCACCAGCTCCGACACCAGGCCGAAGCTGGAGCCACAGTCCACGCACAGGAACACGGGCTCCGGCTTGGGCTTCTTGTTGGCTCCTCTCCTCCTGGAGGGCGAGTCGTCTTGGGCCGAAGAGACCGTGGTCGCTTGGTTGCCGGAGGCAGCATCTTGCTGCGTGTCGCCCTGGGCCCCTTGTGCCGCGGGGACCTCGGCGGGCGTCTCATCAGACGCATCGGTCTCCTCGGATGCGTCGGTCCCCTCTGGGGCCGCTCCCATTTCCTGCACACGATCATATTGTGGTTCTGGTTCCGGCTCAGGTGGAGGTTCGGCGCTAGACTGATGACAGGGGTCGTCCTTGCGGTGCTCCTGCCAGAGCTCCAGGGTTTTGAACAGTTGGTTGCAGTCCCCACACTGGTAGAGTATCCTGGGCTGGTCCGCCGGGGGAGAGGCGATGCTACTCGAGGCGTCCTGCAGCGGCCCGTCTTTCGTCTGCCACCCGGGCGCTTCTTCCTCTTCTTCTTCTTTGGACGTGATGTGTACAACCTGTTGCTGCAAACGACAGCCAAAAATAATAATAATAAAATAATAATAATAAAAACAGGGAAGGACAAAGAGGACTACTTGCAATAGTCTGCTTTGTAATTCCGTTCCGGCTCTTGTGCACCGTGTAACACTTCCCTCTTGATCAAATAGGCGCTTCATGATTGGTTCTGGTCAATTGAACCGGAGCGGCAGCGAGGTCAATGAGCTCAGTTCGTATTCGGAGCCAGGTTTGTTTTGAGTCACAGGAGATAAATATCACAGGCCTATCAGGGGTCAAAGGGTCAGGCGACCCCCCTAACTCCCCCACCTGCCAACCATCAATTTGGATGATAAAGACAGAAGGCTACATCAAGGTCAGGGTTAAAGATGTCTGCCGTCCCAAAGTGCATTATGGGGAATGTGTCTCACATAATAATTAAGAGGCAGATGTGTGAAACCATCAAGCTGACAAAACAAATTCAAAAGCTAATTATAAAGCTAAATCTTTAAGAAAATATAAAACTAAAATCAGTTTTTGTAACAAAGGGGACGCCATTTTCCAGCACGATTGACCACAACGTATTTAAAACACATTATAGGATCCGAGGTCCTAAAAACCCCCAATAGGATCAACCCATCTACAATTTTCAGTGATAACGATAACTTCTTCGTCTCAAACGTTATACGCTGAGTGAGAACCATCCATAATTGAGAAACTTTGATGTTATAATTGTCTTCCATGGCAATCTTGCTCACTCCTGTAATCAGTAGGTCTCAACGTGAGCCACGCGTTCCTTATTCTAGGAGATGATTCGTTACAAGGGCTGCACGATATATCGGCCACCGCTGAAAATAGCAGATTGTTGTGCGATTTCATTATAAAAACAGTATAGTTTTCATCACATGCAGCAGCATTTATATGCCAAATCACCCACCATCAATGATATCATGACAAATAAAAGAATATCAATATTGGCCTAAAGTAGCTCATGAATACCGGGTTTGGTGCATCCTAGTTACCGTGAAAGAAAGCCCAGTGGAGCCAGTCCTTCCTCCCATAGACAAATCAGCTGGAAGGACACACATAAGAGACCCAGGACCACATGACTCCACCATCAGCTCTCCTAGTTACAAACACCGCCACTTCTCAGTGACTACACACACCCAGCTCCACTGCATTAACCATCTGCCTGAACTAATTAAACACCACTTATACGGGGGAAAAAAATCCCATAATTTTACTTATGGTTGCTCACAGTGAATTCATCTGTAAAAGCTATATGCCATGCACGAACATTTTCATCAATTTGATTAGAGCGTTTAGGCAGACAGGATGAGTCACTCAGATACGGAGGAATTCAGGAGGGGGGGCGGGTTTGTTAGCGTAACAGGTTGCACTTCTGATGAACTCAATTACTGATTAAAACCTCAACTCTGGCTCCTAAATAGGGCATCCATAAACTGCACACAGACATAAACATTATTAGGTATGGTTCTTGATGTTGGGACGGGATATGTATTCAAATGTGGAGAGCGTATCCTTTCCAAAAGGCTCTTTATGTAGTAGGGCATGGCATAGTCCGTCCATTCTCCGTTATAAGGGAGAATAATTAGGTGGATACAATATGCATTTACTATAATTACATTGTCATCTCTATCCAAACACTGATCCCAGAAATAGGGGAAATGGCATATTTTTAACGAGTTCTCTACATCAAACAGACATAAACAGATATTTCCCAGAAATGTACACAGAAAGGATGGCAATCTGGGTAATAAATAACGTTATTTGTTACGTAATGTCAGTAGCGAGACAGCTAATGGCTAAATCAGGGGGCAGGAGGCCATAGGGCTATTAGAGGGTTTTTAATAGAGAGCTACTACTGCAGGGTTCATCCATGAGAAGGCCAATAAGCCATCCATCAAGAAAATCAGGAGGTGGTGGCACTGACTGATTCACCCAGCCCAGCTTCTCCTCCTGCTGGCGACTCGCGATGCAATCTGCCTGTCATGAGTGTCACCCTGCTTTATGGAGCGGTGCTGAAGACGGGCTGGGAGTATGGGTTCAGAATCTGACAGCTATGCCCCCACTGGTAAATGTCACTCAGCGAGGCCAATGACTGTTTTTAACCTCCGGGGCTCGGTGAAGCTGTCACGTAGCAGGGACTCTACCAGGCCACGTCAAGCTTTGACTTAGCGTGTCAAACAAAATGGAGTACTACTAATATTAAGCCATTATGCCAGGTACAGACTTAACCACATCTAAATAGAAGCCTTTGGAGGAGTTCTGATTATTGCATCTCAATGTGCTGATGAAATGCGTCCCAGAGGAAGACATTTCTAACCAAAAAGTGAAACGGTACACAATGAAAGAATGCATATGCATTAAACAAATGCGCTCCCAAGGCAGTAGGTAGGCAGTAGGAATACTACACTTCAAACCCCAAACAAAATCTAATTTAACTAAATTTAACTTTACAAAAATATATTGACATGAATTAATAATGGATAACATGGCTGTAATTTTAAAAAAAGAGGGAAATTTATCATTTGAAAAAACAAAGGATATATATGACAATCACTCATGAAATGATTTGGATTGTAGGATTCTCTTTTAACTAGGGATGCCAAGATACAACTTTCTCCAGTTCTGATCCAATAAAGAACTGGAAGCATCTGCAGATTTGATTCAACAACGCAACATGACTCGTAAGTCGTTCGGCCACCTAGTGATACTTGATAGAGCCATCATGCTGTATGTCAGCCCTGTGACCTTACACCGGTGTCCCATACGTGATACAGCATGCAACGCCTATGACGCCAGGCTGTCGCTGTCCGTTACCTGGGTTTGCTGGACAGTAATGGAGGCGATTCCAGGCGCGTTGGGGGCTGGCTCTGTGGCCTCTGCATTGCAGGTGAGCTGGTGCTTAAGCACCTCGTCCAATGTCTCAAACTCCTGGTAGCATGGGAAGCACATATACACGGACGTAGAGCTCTCCATGGCTGCAAAGAGGGATCAGGAACCAAAGACATCTAATCAGTTAGGGGGCTTTTAATCAATAAAAGTATCTAATAAATTACATGCAATGGGAATTATAAATGAATGAGTGTGTTATAGGTGGTGTGGTATAAATAGAATGTTAAAGGTGCCAATGCTGGGTGGTGATTCAGTCAAGGGCATATAGGCGAGAGGAAGGAAATACATTTTAGTCTGTCAGGAGGCGCAGACACATCACGTACCCCTCTTTACTTGGTTTTATAGTCCTGTACATCACCAGGAGATACAAATTTAAGAAATAGTTCAAATTAATGTGCTTCGTGTTTTTGCAGTGCTTACAGCACATTCGATTTGAATTATGTCTAGTTGTGAATATTGCCCTCTCCTGATGAGAACGTGCATCTACATTATTAAGAGCAAAGCTTGGACACAAAAATACAAGTTCTGTATTTTGCTGGTTGCCAAAATGACAGAAGTGGGCTAATTGTTATTTTGACCATGCAGGTGTGTCTGCAAAGAGACCCAGCCACGTTTGGAGCTCCAGCATCATTTTGATAGCTGTTGTAATTAGGCTCAATGGACAAGCAGCCAAACTCCTGTTGCAGTTTCCAGCAATGATCAGAGAGCAAATCACATCTGTAGCCGGATTATTTACATTGATACAATTCCAAAGCAGTTAACTGACAATGCTCGTCCAAGTATACATCGTGATAATATGTATGCATGCGAAAGATGATAGGGTTATCCATTAGAGAACGCAGTGTTTCATAGCGCATTCGTTCAATTCAATATTTAGCATTTGGTGAAGTTTTGGATTGTTGTGTTTTGGCAGTTGTTTAAACTGCCGTTTTTAGTGACAGGTTGAACCATACTAATTAAACTGAAGTTTGTATTAGCAAACTAAACTGTCTAAGGGCACATATGATAAGTATTACTGAATATCATTTCATCCAAACTGTTAAAACATGTACAATATATATTTATATATATATATATATTTATATATATATATCCCATGTCGCCCGTCTAGGGCTGCGTTTCGGTTAGCGTTAGCCACTTGCGAGCAGGTCTATGTGATTGTTGGTGACCACTGTACATAACAGAATGAATACAACACCTACACGGCTATAATGTTAAATATTGCCCAGGTTCGCTAGACGGCGTGTTAACGCAATACACCCGCACGTCAATAGCAAGCTAATGCTAACCGCTAACCGGTCGGGACGCTTCGCCGCCAGTAACACTTAACGAGCACAGGGCCGGGTTATTGGCCGAATGGCTAACGCGTTGATAGCTTGGTAGCTGACCATCGACAACGTGTCTGTAATATACATTAAACCTTGCGATTGTACCGCTTTCCACATAACGTATGCTAGCAACTACACCCAACCCGTCCCTTTAACCGACGCCGAGGATAAGAAGTAGAAGAAGAAACGGCGGAGAAGGAGGCGGGAAGCGCTTCTTCGGTGGTGTAATGGCGGCGACCAGCTAAAAGTTAACGTTAGTTGTCTCCCCCCGTTGAAAACCTCCATGCAGGGCTGTGGATAATATAACGTGTCGCGTAAATGCCAGAATTATCTTACAATATGTGAAAATATTTTAGCATTACTTACCAAACTAAGATCTTGTCCGTCGATAAAATGGCACTATTGGCATTTGGGCACTATTGCGTTGGGTTTCTGCATGATAAACAAGCCATCGTCTGATAGGCTACCAAGTCATTTGATACACCAATAGCATTCGACTTCACAGAAGACCGTCGTCATTTAAAAGCGCGGTGTTACTGTGTTTAAATGTGTTTATTTCGGTGTTATTGCCCCTGTATTGTGTTATTTGACCACATTACTGTGTGTTTAAATATGTTTATTTCGGTGTTATTGCCCCTGTATTGTGTTATTTGACCACATTACTGTGTTTAAATATGTGTTTATTTCGGTGTTATTGCCCCTGCATTGTGTTATTTGACCACATTACTGTGTTTAAATATGTGTATATTTCGGTGTTATTGCCCCTGTATTGTGTGTTATTTCGAGTGATAATCAATACGCTTAGGATATCGAGAAGCTTTAGTGTGTATATTTCAAATGCGTTCTAAAGGTTTCCCTACTCAGTCAGTGTTTTGTCAGGGGTCTGTATGAGTGTCACGTAGGCCTACATAATACATGTACGAATTCTAAGAGCAAAAATGATTCCGGATACATTGGTTAATGTAAAGGCTGCGTGGGTGCATGGGCACACAGAATAAGGTGCCCTCAACAGTTTGTGTGTGACTCACACACAGGTTTCTTAAGTCTATATTCCAGTGATTTAATTTACCCTACACGTCTTGTTTTCTGCCCCACAAAGTACTCCACTCAGAGGTCATTGGAAGTATAGACTAGCCACCACCACTACACTGCCTCTCCCAGAATGACACAGCGCCCCTGGGTGCCCTCCTTGCTGATTGGGAAGACTCCACAACGTTTAACTCCAAATGGTATTAAATAGCCGGGCGTCCAGCCAGAGGGGCCTGGGCCACTCACTCTCCACATTAACTGTGAGAGCTGCATAATAACATTATTCAACCTTGGCAGTCTTTATCATAGCAGGTAGAGGACAAGGCAGATATGTTTAGACGCTGTGGGATGTGGTGGACGTAAGAGTAAGGTGGAGTCGGTGTCGCCTGTGTTGCAGTTGAGTGAGTCTCACTCTCCCTCTTACTTTGACTCTGCACGATGTGTTTTTAACAATGTTTTCTATCTGCACTTAGAGGCCCACTTTGCTGTGTGATGGCTTGTTATCATGCATTTACTATTAGTCAGTTATTTCTCATGTGCACGGTGCAGCTGTTGCACAGTTTCATTATCTTGTTTTACAAAAAGGAAATAAATTGCTCTGTCAAAAAATGGACTATTTTCATTCAACACATTCTATAACAAAAGGAATGCAATGAATTAATTGTATGGATGATGGGATTTTGTTTGCTTCAAAGCTGCACATTTAGGTAACCAAAGTAACTGCTTGAAATACAAAATAGTTTGAAAGCAAAATTAAATCAAATGTGTTCATCAGTTATGAACATACCTACTTTACAAAGTTTACAAAAAGAGCATCACATCTTGCTCCGGAATACTCTCAATCTCATAACTATCAAAAATTACTAAAGGTTGAGTGAAAGTTTGTGTCTGTACACATCAAGCCTTATTCAAGGACAGGAACCAGGGACAGTTTAATCACTTTAATGAGTTTAATTATTTATACCAACAAACAAAAAAAGGCTCTCTCCCCCCATTGCTCTTTCCATCATCTCCTTTGTACAACCGTTCTGTTCCCAACAATGACTTTTTACCCTCAGCAAAGGGCAACAAAAATAAAGCAGGATCACAACAAATGAAAACCAACGTGTGACAGGGGGGGGTGGGGTTAAACGAAGGAGAAATAATTCCTCTTTATTGGAGAAAAAAAAAGGGCATGAAGGGTGTCTCACTCACACTCACACACACACACACACACACACACACACACACACACACACACTTTTCAGTCATACTAAACACAGAGGAGAAGGAGGTGCAGATGAGAGGGGGTTCAAGTCACTGGACAATCATTTTCCCACCCATCCCCCAGATCCTCCCAGTCACAGCAATGACGCCAGGGCCCACACGCGTGATGAGCCATTCTGGCTCCCCATGGACCCAAGGCATTTAACATTCCCTTCACATTGAAGTTAGACAGAGACCTATAGCTAGTGTACCCGTGTGTACAGACACACACACAGCCATGGACTGGAAGGACACGCCCATGTCTGGGTCTACAGTATCTTGGATGTTGGAACATTTACATGTTGGACTAAAAACAAATAAAATGAAACTGAAGCTCAACGCACCTCGAGTTGACAATTAAAAGAACGAAATAAAACAAAAAAACATCCCGCCGAAAACTATACAATAAATAAAAACAATTGACAACTTTTCAGAGGGGGGTGAGGAGGGGGCCACAACAGAGAAATGGAGGGAGAGAGAATAAAATTGAGAGAAACATTTTTGTTTCTCCTCCTAAACCAGGGACAGAAATTAAATCTTATTTACAGACTGAGACTGAGAATAGAGAGCCAGGCTCCGGTCTATTAGAGGAAACAAAACCAAAAAATACAATATAATAACAAAAGGTACTTGATATTTACAGTTTAGCAGTGACAGAAAGAGGTTGGAAGGAGGACAGGAGGGAGAGGCTCCAACAAGGAGAAGGGATCAGGGGGGCATATTTTCCTGATCTGTCAGTGGAGGTTACTGATCAACTTGGGTTAACATGCACATCTGTGGCGGTGAGTAAGTAAAGTACTACCCAGAGGTCACGATGCAGTCTTTGGGGGAGGGGGGGGTGGGGGTTGTGTAGTTATTAGAAATTAAATGAGCTAAACACATTTTAAAAAAGGACAAATGTAGCTTGTCACAGGTTGCTATGGTAATACGTCACTTTCCCCTAATGCAACACCTCTGTGTGTGGGTTGAAGACCATGAAGGGTTTACAACCTGCAGTCTACGCATGGACCTCAGAAATCCTCACATTTCCATACAAATAATAATTAAGACGTTAAGAAGAAAGAAATTGTTTGTTCAATAGACTTGGGCTTGCTATTCGAGTGGGAAACCGTTTTAAGAGCTAAAATTTCCCCTTACCAAAACACTGCAGCAACCACATGGTTACTTCATTCAATC
The DNA here is from genome assembly GCA_900323305.1 of Trachyrincus murrayi. Classification (NCBI taxonomy): domain Eukaryota; kingdom Metazoa; phylum Chordata; class Actinopteri; order Gadiformes; family Macrouridae; genus Trachyrincus; species Trachyrincus murrayi. Next base: position 20,301 of record OOFB01017583.1, on the reverse strand, counting down.
AGGATAAAACTGTGTATTTTAAAACCCCTATTCTTTTCTATTTGTTCTTTCATTCACCATTCAGCAGAGCGACTGAGCAAACTCAACAATGCCAGTTAAACTCTAAGGATGATTGTCGATACATGGCACGTATCTCCCATACAGATGCCAATCGAGGCCCATTCACTGAAACACATAAAATCTGCTCATTTGAATAAATAGAAAAAATAAAAGTCGATAAAAATCAATTGTGGTCAATTATAATACAGAAATTCCCTACTTTTGGGTATACGTGCACAGAGATTAGCGTTGCTACACCCTGGCCACACTATTTTGTCTCTCTCTTCCTCATTCCAACAGGCTAGACAAGAAATCACTACTTACAATAACCTGGATAATGGTCGCTTTGAGGACCTTTAAACACCTCCTCTTCTTAAGCCACTGAACCATCCGTTTACAACAGAGACTGTTGACATCTAGGGGAATAGAAAAAACGTTGTGTGAGTGGATATTTCTTGAGCGGTACGGAGCCCGAGGGGGAGGGGGAAGGGGAGAGGGTGAGAAGGAGAGAGGGTTCAGAGTGGAGGAAGAGAGGAAAGATGAAGGAGGGAAGACGAGAGAAGGGGGGTGGGCAGAATGATGAGGCTCAGGTGCTGTTGTTGATGCATCCTGGCGCTGAGCTGGGTAGAGCGGGACTGTCTGAGACACTGCCCTCTGCAGGGGAAACAGAGAAACACGTCAGTCATCTAAAACATGAATCTCCAGTATTCACACAGAACCCAGGATCTTGACAACATGGAAAACCTAAAATATTGGTTTCAGAATGACTCAATAAATCAATAAATGTTTTCTGGAAATCCCCAAATATCAACACCACTACGATAATAAAGCCTGGCTATAAGCATGACAGGTCTACCGGCAGCAACTCCATACTACCGTGTGAAGCAGGAGACGTCTGGGCGCGAGCGTGAGGTGGAATGAGTGTGGAGTTCAGCTGGGGCTGAATAGACAGCTCTGAAAAAGGACAAAAACATATCAATATAATTCAGAAGAACCTCCCGTCGAACCACAAAGCCTGTCCTCTCAGACGGGCAACTTTCACACGGCGTCAAAGACAAGAGGAAGAGCGAGATGAGGGGGGGGGGGCTCACCGACGGGGCTGAAGTTGAAGAGGAGGGGCAGGTCTCGGCCGCTGGGCAGGCGGGTGGTGGGCTGACGCAGCTCATCGAAGAAGGCGTGGGCACAGGCCTCCAGCGGGGACAGCCTGGTGACCGGCGTGTACTCCAGCAGGCGGGAGCATAGCGAGATGGCCTCGGGGGGTGTCCGGGGTTTAAACACCTTCGACAGCATGGAGGGGGGGGGGGGGGGGGGGGGGGGGGGGGGGGGGGGGGGGGGGGGGGGGGGGGGGGGGGGGGGGGGGGGGGGGGGGGGGGGGGGGGGGGACGGGACGGGACGCATGAGTCCTCGGAGGAGTGTAGTGTAGCATTATGTTATAGAAAACGTGTGCAATAGCAGCCGTGACTCCAGAAAGGGGAAGTACCTTAGTCCAGGGATGTGCTTTGATCTGTGGGAATTTGAACTCTGTATAATTGGGGTTCATTTCTCGAATCTGCTCTCTCGTTGGAGTCCCAAGCACCTAGAAACAAAATGGAAGAGCAGTTGCATAGTGCATAACGGATATTTGCATTTCAAAGCTGTTTACACTTGCCTAAAATATAGACCTCGAGTCATTTAAAACTATTCTAGTAATGGACACCATGCTTTTTATTACCCATTGTTTTGTTTGTGTAGCTCTACAGTTGTCAGGCTAATACATATAATGGCAGCATATAGATATGGAGTTTGAACATACAGCTTTCTGTACAAATTTGTCTGAATCTTAGAGACGGGGTGAAAACTTCAGGAACTCGGCGGTAGTTTAACTCATAGCTCTGAGTGTCACTGTAAAGGAAAGGCCACGGTTTCCACATCCAGATATAGGGAGGCTTGTATATTTCTCAAGCAGTTGACATGAGTTTGGCTCCCTACAGGTATGCATGGGTCCACAGGCCAAGACCCACCTTTATGATCTCCACGAGCTGGTCCACTCCGCTGTCCCCGGGGAAGATGGGCTGTCCCAGCAGCAGCTCTGCCAGCACGCAGCCGGCGGACCAGATGTCAATGTTGGACGTGTAGTCGGTGGCGCCGAAGATGAGCTCGGGGGCGCGGTAATACCGTGAGCAGATGTAGGACACGTTGGGCTCGCCGCGGACTAGCTGCTTGGCACTGTGAGGTAGGAGGAGCAGCAGCAGGAGGAGGAGGAGGAAGAAGAGTGTCAATCTAAATCCATTACTCAGCCGTTTGACAGGCAAGATAAAGAGCAAGGAAAGAATACAAGGAATACAAGTCGAGACAGATTGACAGCCAGGAAGAAGAAACAAAACACCAAACTCAGAAATAAAGCCCTGGCGTCCAGAAGGTCCAGATAGGAGCAGACAGAGAAAGATTCGTGGGCGTTGCCCGCTACCGACCTGCCAAAGTCACAGAGTTTGAGGATGGCCGTCTCCGGGTCCACCAGCAGGTTCTGGGGCTTGATGTCTCTGTGACACACACCCTGGGAATGGATATAAGCCAGACTGCGGAACAGCTGGTACATGTATACCTGCGGGAGGGGGGGGAGATCCAGTCAGTGTTTAACAATTTATATAGAGGAGCGTGAGATACAGGTAAATGAGAGGGGGCCCCAAGATGGCTCCTCCCACTTTCTCATGTCTCCTGAAGAGGGCTGATCACTGGCTCCCCCCACTTTCTCATGGCTCCTGAAGAGGGCTCATCACTGGCTCCTCCCACTTTCTCATGTCTACTGAAGAGGGCTTATCACTGGCTCCTCCCACTTTCTCATGTCTCCTGAAGAGGGCTTATCAATGGCTCCTCCCACTTTCTCATGTCTACTGAAGAGGGCTTATCACTGGCTCCTCCCACTTTCTCATGTCTCCTGAAGAGGGCTTATCACTGGCTCCTCCCACTTTCTCATGTCTACTGAAGAGGGCTTATCACTGGCTCCTCCCACTTTCTCATGTCTCCTGAAGAGGGCTTATCACTGGCTCCTCCCACTTTCTCATGTCTCCTGAAGAGGGCTGTGTACTGTAGGGCCTACGGTGGGATAATGGCCTCTAACAAGATAGAGAAAATAAGAAAGGTGTGAGAAATCAGGGCCTGGTCTGGTAGGCGATGGCATTAGACTACTTCAGCCTTGACCAGAGGTCGTAATAAAGGTCATTTGAGTAAACGGAAACATCAACCGTGACTCGAGGTCTATTCCCCGAACTATAAGAAGAAAAAATAAGGACAGATTTATAACCAGAAAACAAGCAGTAATGTGTGTGTGAGTACATCCATGTAACACTATGAAAGCCCTTGTCACGTACTATAAACACTTTCACATTGTGTGGGCGGGTGCTGAAAAGGGAAAATCCGGGCTAGATTTATTCAAGGGTAAAAAATAATATTTTTTTAATGATCTCCCAACTAAAAATTAATTGTTGTGCATCTAAATAAAGACCCAAAATGTTCAAACTGAACTGAACAGTCGTGTCGTCCATCTGTGGGAAGCAGACGGTGGGGCATCTTAATGACAAATCATCACCACCACCATCACCACCACCACCACCATCATCACCATCCACACCAGCTAACGCGGGTGACAGCAGGCAGCCCCATGGACCGGACAAGAACACGGAGGGACGGGAGGGGAGGGGGGGATCAGTGAGGACCTCTCGGCGCTCGGTAATGAAACCCAGAGGCCAGAGGAAGAGCGCTAGGTAGGAGATCAAAGGATGGTGCAGGCAAAGGCAGTGGGGGGGGGGTCAACACGCATATCAACATCACAGGATAACAGAAGGCTGATACGGGGAAATGGACCATGTGACGCCTTAATGTCCTCTCCACTGCTGCAAGGGTAGCACACACACACACACACACACCTCTTTTGGAGTATTACAAACTAACTTTCCTAATCCTAGAACAGTGAGCGTTTGTTTTTTTATAAAAGGACTACAACACAGGCCAGGAATGAACCGTGTTCCCTTCAAGAGCAACTTAAGTGCATCACAGACAACATGTTCTAAGCATTAGAGACCGGTTTACAACAAAGGACAATACCGCAGAGGAGAAGACCTAAGATAGATCGGGCCTGCCCACCTTGACGTAGATGATTGGGATGGTGGTCTTGGCTTTGTTAAAATGCCGGGCCACTCTGTATACCGTCTCTGGGACAAAGTCCAGCACCAGGTTCAGATACACTTCATCTTTCTAGACAGTTGGGGGGAAAAACAATAGGCAGTCAATAGTGTTCAGAATACACAGCAAGCAAAAGTATAGCATAGAATGATACAGTATAGTGGTGTTATTCACACCCTCATGTTGTTGTTGTGGTTAGTTATTGTCATTGTTATTGATTTTAGATTTTTAAAAAAATACATTTTATCAGACTATATAACATTATATTAATTCGTTTATTAAAATGTGGGTAGGGCTGGCCCCAAATATTGGAATAATCAAATTATCCATAGTTAGTTTTGTGTTAGGATATTAGAACAGTATTCGAATACTTCGGTAACACTTTGACACCTGCCGTCCAGGGTGAGAATCAGACCAACTGGTTGTAATATTAATATTTATTTAATGTTCTTGGGTTCTCCCAGGATTTAGTTTTTCCATGCCGGCGCTCCCACTAGTCTGTAGCCATAGAAATAAGAGGTTGCTGCAAGGGGGAAGGTGGTTAATGGTTTTAATAAAGAAGGGTTTTAATGATTCACGTACTTAGCAGCTATATCAATGTTTAAAAGAAGGCAAAAGATACCAAAAATCCCTACCTACTAATAATAACGGGTTGGTCATTTAATAAACATAAATAGAACACGTAGCAATCTTTTTTTCATTTTCTGGCGATCCGTCGGCCACCACGCCTGTTTTCTCTTCGGGTGAACAGCACTAGCCCAGCCGTGCAATTTCATCAAAACTTTGCACAATGTTCAAACTACATTATTTGTACTCTCATACTATGGAAGCCACGTGTCTTCTGAATCTTCCGGGCTATATTGAAGCTCTGCTGTAACCGAGTCGGACTCGGACCGATCAGTGGATCCGAAAGCCACGTCCACACAGCGATCCTACGTGACATTGTAGTTTAGCTTTTTGCGTTATTAAAATAACACGTTTTAACGAATTGACCCGCTTTCGAAATTAAAAGTTGACAAAAAAAGTTGTTTTAACGGTGTAACCGTGGTGTTCTCAGAGCATCCAAACGGCTGCAACAATAATATAGTATAATATATAATAAATCACAAGGAATGGCTTCATAACAAATACGAATAGAGGTTAGGGAGTGGGGGGGTCATTAAACAGAAATGACAAAATAGAACACTAATCACAAATCAACATGACACTGAAGGGCTACAAATCGTCAATATAAAGTTAATATAAACTCAATGTGGCGATGTCATGAATCATGAGTCAGCGACTGGGCATGGCGCCCCCTGCTACCGGAAACTTCCCCAAATGAGTCAGCGCAAACACACCTTCTCTCCGCTGGAGTAGAAGAAGTACCGTAGCCTGACGATGTTGCAGTGGTCCAACTTCCTCATTATCTGTAGTTCTCGGTTCTGGAGTCACCAGGAAAGAAGGGGGGGGAGGAGACAGAGAGAACGGGAAAGAAAGATGGTGTGAGTATTCCTGCTTGACGAGATCATTCCTTTTTGCAACAAAAAACAAAGAGCATTAAACTCCAGCGTGGGGAGTGAAAGAAGCCGCTCGGTAAGTGGGTCACTTCAGAGACTTTTGCAGTGCATGATGGGTCCTGACCCACATAAGAGAACTTCCATTGTGCTGTAAACATCCAGAATGGCCAGTCTGACCTACCTTAAAACGCTTGTCTTGGAGGACCTTCTTGATGGCGACCATTTCCTGGCTGTCGATGAGGCGGGCTTGGTAGACGACGCCAAAGGAGCCATTGCCAATGACTTTGATGTCCGTGTAGGACACTTCCTGTGGGCGATCGGGACCTTGGCCGGGGGTGGCTACAACCGTCGTCACCTTGCCACTGTCTCCTGTTGAAAGAAGGTAAATAAACACTGTTGGGGGGGCTCGTAATTACAACTCTGATATATTTGGTTCATGTTCAAAATGTTCTGAATCTTTTTTGTTGCAATAGAAAACCCTGTCTGATCCACAATGGTGGGACTTTTCACGGCATGTGTGCAAGTCCTCTGAATTGACTCTTCTTTGTCGTTACGTGTTGACCGGCAGACTTTTTAACAATTTCCCCGGGCGGGGGGGGGGGCTCTGAACAACAGCAACAAGTGCTTCTCATTTGATCTGAGCAACGGTGACCTCGGTAGCAGCAGCTCCTCCAGTCACACACCAGCAGCTGGTAATCAGCTCCTGGTTCTTCCCCTGGCACTTCAGCCTGCCGCCTCTGGGGGGAAAAACCCACTCTGCGTCTATCTCGGCACCCTTGGAATCTCACTCCGGCTCCAGTGGGCCTGTTCCAATAGTTTCACCATGTTAAGATGAGGACGTTGTGAGGTAATTATGTGGATTATAGCAATAGGCTGGGAGCCAGGCGACTTCACAGAGATGAATTCACAGGAAAGGAAGGAAGAATGAAAAGAAAAGAAAGAAAAAAGGTGTGAACGGGATCCCGTCTGCGCTTAGTGTTTGACCTCGTGACGGGCGAGACCCGCGCTCCAGATTTAACAGTGCGTGGCGGTTCCGTTAGTGCCGTACAGTAGCTTGGCGGGGGGCTGGGTGTGTTGTACACATGTGTAGGGTGGGAATGATCTGACAAGCGTCACTGTGGGGCGGGGTTGGCGGTGGAGGAGCGGAGAGGCGCCTGCCAAGCAGCTTGTCGGAGCCTGCGGTGTGCATGGACAGTAGTAGCACACGCAATGTTCTCCTGTAGTCTGTTCAGCCGCCTGTTCCAACGACTTCTTATTCACCAGCGGAATTAATTTAAGTTAATGCCACACGGTGACACTTTTAAATGGATAGCCTGCTGACTATGAAATAAAAAGGTCAGTCCTGTGAAAAATGAACACGTTCTCGTAGTTTGAACGTGTCTTTATCAGTTGCCTAATTTCTGTAATGCTGTGATCTGTATTACACAAACTGGTAAAGCCGTATCTTCAGGCTTTTTTTTAAATTACTAAAGGGAATCATGATTGTAGTTCTGAATTGATACAATATGCATGCTTCAGGATTCTCTCTTAGTCAAACAAGAGTTATACAAGTGAGGTCGCGACCTTTAGCTTACCCGCCACTTGTCAATAAAAACGGAATAACACAAACACTGTAAAATCACTTTCCCATGCCCTACACACAGCGTACACTTTGAGACATAGTGGAACAAAGTTGAACCGTTAGCCCTTTTCCAACGAACTGGGACTCAGGGTGTCGTCGTCAAAGTGATTGAACCCCTGCCCATATACTAAACATCACATCTCTGAATCGGCCTCTCCTCAGAAACGTCCAGTCCTAACGTTGGTCAGGGTTTCTGGTTAACGCCCTGCGACTCATCGCAGGACGTCGTTGCAGATCCTCAGCATCTCTCTTCCTCCCTCTTTTTAAACAAGTTGAGTCAGAGGGGACAGGCGTTAAATATAGAGCAGCCATGGCATGATAGTCCTTTGAATAATGAATGTTAAGATGGGCACCCTGACCAGCTGCGAGAGAGGCGCTTTGGTTTCTGTGGATGTTAACCTGACGTCTGGAAGAGAAATGGAGAGAGAGACAGGAGTGATTTCGGTCCCTCCAGGATTCTGTGTTCGTTTTAGTCATGGATGTAAATTGTGTTGTGGTGAATGGTTGATAGCAGGCGTGGCGAAATATCAATTGATACTGAGGATTAATTTGTGTTGAAAGCGGTCAAGAAGACACACATATTGATACCGAAAGCTCTCAGTCCAAGATGTTTGGGTGTGTATCCATGTCCCTGCTAAGAGTAGACAATTAATGGTAATGTGCAAAGCAAGCTATTTATTTGGCATTAATGATTTACTACCGACCGACTTTTACACATGCTTGACTTAAAAAAAAATATATATATATATAATTTTAGGAAACATTGAAGTTGCTAAATCTTTGGAAAACATTATAACCCAACTTCAAAATGTCAACATGTGCGTGTCAGTGAGTTTATCAATATAAAAAGGCACAAAACACCACCTTAAGATATTGAGAAAAAGACCTCAACGTCACAGTCATACGCTCTAAGACACCTTCCTGCCACGCAACTCCCAGCTTTAAATCTAACTGAGTATTGAGTATTCTCAATAAGTAGTGAGAGCTAGCACGAGACTTTATTTATTTATTTAGCCAACTGGAGACACCTCTTATGCTTTCTAGGAACACATCCAGGTGGGAGCAACGCAAGCAGCACTAAGCTAGCTGACACTGTGCACACAGCAGACTGAGCAGTAACTACCTCGTGTACAATTCATCTTGTGCCATGCCTCTGGAACATTACGTTTCAGGCTGCAAATAAACCCTTCGTTTCCCCCCCTCTTCTATTTATTTTTTCCCCGCCAAGTGTGATCATTCTCCCCAAGCACTACACAGTTCAGGGGCTCATGGCTCTAGGTGCATATATGCCAATAATGGAATTAGATAGACACCACATATCAGACTTAAATAGTGTATTGTATCCGAGGATACTTATTGAGCCTTATCAAACACGTAGTATGTTGTACAATCAATGCACATGGAAATTATTCGTACCAGCCAGCATGATGTGCTAAAGACCCCAGACTAACAGAACCTTCAAGCCTAGGACCCTGAGGAGGGGATGTGGTATCGGTGGATCTCCCGCTCTCTAGGCTGTTTTTGGCTCAGCTAATAGTGCCTATTAAATTCCTAGGCAATTTCTATAGATCACAAGTTAACTACCAACTTTACCACCACTACTCATTTGGCACTACAGAGCAGACTCCAAAATGATTCCCCCTGTTCATCTCCCTAATGGAATAAAAACAAGGAAACAAGTAGGCTCGTTTTTGTTGTCTGTGTTTCAGCTTACTTATCCATAGGTAACTACTAAAATGCCATGAGTTACGACTTACTGTAATTAATTAAAACATCCCAGTCTTCAGCTGGTGTGTGCTATATAGTGCTATATATAGTAAAGTATAGTTTTGGGGAAAGAAAAACATGAAGAAAAAACATTTAAGTCAACTTTTACGTCATATCTTTGATTAAGCAACCGTCTACACTCAGAAAATCACACATCATGCATCAAGATTGAACAGATCTACAGACATTATTGGAAAGTTGGAAGACCGCTGAAGCTTGCGTCAACTACTAGATAATCGAGTTGTTTCGTCGTGTAGTTATTTAGGTTAACCACAATCAGCATCTGCTCCATATCCAACCCCACAACTAGTCCATATCCAACCCCACAACTAGTCCATATCCAACCCCATAACTAGTCCACATCCAACCCCATAACTAGTCCATATCCAACCCCACAACTAGTCCACATTCAACCCCACAACTAGTCCATATCCAACCCCATAACTTGTCCATATCCATCCCATAACTAGTCCATATACAACGCCACAACTAGTCCATATCCAACCCCACAACTAGTCCATATCCAACCCCACAACTAGTAAGTGGAATGGTCATTTTGGTGGCGTTAGCTTGTCTAGAAAAGGGCTACCAATGCAATGTCTGGATTGGGGACGACGCCTTATAGTTGGTTTTCAGCTCACCCACTTTAGCATCGCTGGCAGGGCTAGGTACGAATTTGTCAGAAGACCCACAAAAATCGTTATACTTACAGGTCGTAGCTTGCGTTAATGTTAGTTTGATGTATTTTTTCGCAAATGTTTACGGTGTTATAATCCAGTCCACACGAGAAGCTAAAGCTAAGGTATGCTATACCTCTGATCCCAGACGTCCCTTCCCGAAAAACACATCTAAGCTATCGTTAGCCAACTATCTCACTAGCTAACTTATGTTAGCAGACTAGTATTGGTTATAGCCGAGTCGGCTAGCTAGCGTTAGCTTCAGCATAGCACACGGAGGATCGTTGGCTAGCAAACGCTACCAACCTCGACATTACAAAATGTTGAAACGCTACATTGTCGGCCACAACACAATATTTGATTAAGACATTTGATCGACTTTGTATCGTTACAATTAACAGATCATACATACTGGATAGTTTCAAATTCCCGAAGCTCGTCGAACTGCTTCCACTGGCCTGTGAAGCCCCGGTTTTTCCTGCCGAGCTTCCTCCGGCTACTGCCGATCCGGCACCGGCTGCAGCGGCTCCGGTAGCTCCTGGAGGCTCAGCAAATGAGCTGGTCCTGGGCCGCCCACTGCCGCTCATATTTGTGAAAACTAATGCCGGGGCAGGGGGTACTCGTTATCAAGAGCCAGGCAGGCACAGGCTGAACCTAACTATTATTATTATAAGATTCGATACAAATTAAACTACACTCACAGCGTTCTCTACAGGTAACTCTTTTCCCCTTTCTTCCACTGTGGAACAGTGATGGTGGGGGGGAGCTGGACGGGGACTTGACGCACAACAACGTGAACGCCGGATGGCCTCATGGGTAATGTAGTGTACCTGCTAGTAAACTACTTCAATTGATTTACAAAATCGAACACTAAACCAAGCGCAAAAGTGCAATATAGCAACGAACCCATGACTACGTGAGAGTATTAATAAGTGTGTTTCTATCACAGACACAAGTTAATTTATACAACTATATAACTGTCAGTTTCAAATAGCATTCGTCAAAATCATGACTTATTTTTCTATTTAAAATGCATGCTATTTTATAAAAAATGAATAACCAGCAATTTCAACAGCAAAGAAATTGTCAACGTACTTAAAACTACAAGATCCACAACCCAAGCGGCAGATAAATGATTGTCAGATAAAGCGTCCAATCACAGCTTCTGAAAGGCCGAGCGCTCCCGCATCAGGGCGGAGCGATTTATCACAAGAATGGAGGCGATCGGCGGGCAAACGTTTAATTTCATGCATTGAAATGTGATTTAATCCTGGCGTATTTTAAACTATTTGCCGCCGAGCTTCTGGCAGGAGGGCTGCGTATTTAGAAAATAACGCTTGGGAGAAGTGCGAGTGACGAGCACACGAGGGGAGTCCAACGAGAGTAAATGAGAGGCGAGAAGAAGAAGGCCCGTCCTCGAGGCTGGAGGCTCGCGGGTGGCGCCGCCTGACGACCGCCGCGCGCCGGGAGCCGCGCTCAGGAAACCGCGGTGTCGAGGAGAAGCCTCCGGTACCGGAAGGAGCCGCCGACAGGCTGCAGTACCGGAGGAACCACCATCAGGCTCCAGTACCGGAGGGAGAGCCGCCGACAGGCTCCAGTACCGGAGGAACCACCATCAGGCTCCAGTACCGGAGGGAGAGCCGCCGACAGGCTCCAGTACCGGAGGAACCACCATCAGGCTCCAGTACCGGAGGGAGAGCCGCCGACAGGCTCCAGTACCGGAGGTACCACCATCAGGCTGCAGTACCGGAGGAGCCGCTGACAGGCTGCAGTACCGGAGGAGCCGCCGACAGCCTCCGGTACCGGTGGAGCCGCCGACAGGCGGACAGATGTTTCTATGCCATCGCATACTTCAGTCGTAGCTATGAGATACATTTGTAAGTGAATTAACATTATTAGCCATACATGTTGCATCGGAAATACAAGACATCCGTGTAATTTATTGTGGATCCTATAAACCAGCATCAAGTGTTTCTTGTTTACAAACGAGACGTGGAATATCACCTGATAATAATCATGAACAACATTACGATGACCCCATTTCCCTCCTGGGTGGAATCATTAACCTTGTATTTGTAACGGGAGGTTTGAGTTTCGTAGTCACAAGTCCATTTGTATGCAATTTAACAGACGACTCAAACATATGGACACAAAACTAGGTTCACATTCCCTTCATGACGCACTTCATGACGACATTATAAACACGAGTGACGCAGCGATGACTGAGCAAGGCGACGACGCGGAGCGCGTGTACGTCGAACACCAGTACATGTGCAGCGAGTGCCACGAGCTCTTCGACACCCTGGAAGACGTGCTGCTCCACCAGCAGATACACAGCGTGGGGGAGGGGGACGCGGAGCAGGAGGTGTCCATCCAGGACGTGACCGAGATGGAGGAGAGCCAGCAGTACCAGTGCCTGGAGTGTGGAGCCCTGCTGGTGAACTCGGATGAGCTGCTGCAACACCAGGAGATGCACATGAGAGAGGCTGGGATGGAGGTGGAGCACCAGGGTAAGGGATGGTTGAGTTTGTTCAATTCATGTATATCATTTATTCATTAATTATTTTTTATTCATGTATATCATTTATGCATGAAATTGGAAGTTTGGTGAGATATGGATTTTGTGGTGTCATTAATTCTTTCGGTTAGGATGGGGATCATATTGTGATGTTTAGGTTTTAATTCACATGTCGATTAATAAAACTCTTCTATTTTCTGTTGCATGTTTAGATATGCATGAGTACATAGTTTACCGTTTGTGACCTCAAACTTTTATTCCAGTGCCTATTCATACGCATGTCCGTTCCTTTAGAGCTCTGTGAGGTCCTGGAGACGGATGAGGCGGGAGCAGAAGACGCAGGGCCGGTCAGGTACCAGTGTCTGGACTGCCTGGCTCTGTTTGACTCCCCTGCCGTCTGGCTGGAACACAGAAAAAGCCACAGCAGAAGTATCACACACAGCAACACGGAGACAACCGTAAGGACAGACCAGCTCAGTGCACCGTGATGTGTTGTTGCTCTGGGTATCAACATTCTCCTCTTTGCTCTAGGAATACGTTCTGCAACCCGATGGGACCATCACCCTGTTCAACAGTGTCCAGAACTACGTGTTGAGCGATCAGCAAGCAGAGGAGATCCTGGCTCAGGTAAACCTCTCCCATCTGAGCCATTGGAGGATGGAGACACTTGGATGTTTCAGAGAGATTAACTTTGTTTTTTGACCCCCAGGTTCTTGCCCAGCAGCAGCAACAACAACAGCAACAACAACAACAGCAACAGCAGCAGCATCACAGACAACACCAGAAGAAACGCCAGATCATGTCCAAGCCACTTAACTCCGCCACGCTGCCTGCGGTCTCTCCAGGCCCGGCCACCATGCACCTGCAGATCCTCACTGCCCAGGCGCTGGCGGACGGCTCCACCGCGACCGGCCAGCGGCGGACCAAGCCGCTGCTGTCCCCGCTGGGGCCAGGCTCCTCGGGGAAGCTGGGGGTGCTGGAGAACGGCATCCAGAGGCTGGAGATAAGACTGGCTCCGGGCATCCAGGGGGACGGGCAGCAGCATCAGCCAGCGGAGACGGTCGTCTTTCATCCGTACGAATGCTCCGAGTGCTCCCTGCTCTTCCAAACCCCGGAGGACTTCCTCCAGCACCAAGGGGAACACTTTCTGGGTCAGGACAAGGAGAGCGGGGAAGCGGGAGTCATGAGCGGCTTCGAGGAGCTGAGGGGGAGGGAGGACACGGAGAGGACGGACGAGTCCCGGTTGAGGGGGGTGGAGAAGAGGAGCGCCGTCTGGGCCACCCCCCAACAGTGCGAGCTGTGCAACCGCACCTTCACCTCCGCCAACCGGCTGGCGGCTCACAAGCGCGTTCACGAGCAGGGGACGCACGAATGCCCGGAATGCGGCAAGGTGTTCAAGAAGGCGACGTCGTTGCAGACGCACATGCGCACACACTCTGGCGTGGCCAGATATCTGTGTGTCGACTGTGGCCACGGCTTCACCACCGAGATGACGCTCATCATGCACAGGTAACGCCGGGAATAGAAGGCCCGGCTAGACGAGTCATTTAGTTATGTAACACATTACGAGCTGAGCGTCTTGTTGTGATTACAGTGCAGCTTGTTCACGTTCCCCTCATTTTCTACTTTCTTCTTCCTCACAGGAAGTCCCACATCGCCGACCCCTTACACAAGTGTCAGGTCTGCAGCAAAACCTTCACCAACATGACCAAGTACCTCTACCACCGCCGCACCCACCTCAACCGAGACCCGTCCTCCCGGCACAACCCCGCTTCCATGGTAACAAATTACAATATAAGTTTGTCCTTAGTCTGTCCAGCATGCCAGTCGCTTCAAGTCATGTTTTTTAATGATGGACCATAAATACATTTGTGAATCGTAGCACACAGGGAGCCTATACATAAAGAACAGGTGTGGGAATAATGGAGGGAGAGACATTCATGATTTAGTGATCCAGGTCTGCATCTTCAACTTGGGTGTGCCACCAGGATGAGCATAATCATGGTCCACTAACTAGTTCATGTTTCTAGATACTTGGAGTATGGAGAAAAAGCTGTAGGGAATGAGTATTACGTTAAGACATAACGTAATACTCATAATCAACTTCTGTTCATCTTCAAGGTGTCGGCCCCCAGGAGGGCGTCCCTGTCGGCTCTCACCATCTTGCAGAGGGCCAGAGAGAGGAGAGGGGCCGCCCACATCCCGGAGGAGCCACATGATAACAATGATGACCTCCTTGCTCCTCTCACAGAGGAGCAGATGCAGCAGATTGAAGGAGGAGGAGCCGGTGGTTCTCTAGGTCAGAGTGTAGGAGGCGAGGAGGAGAAGCGGGAGGAGAGCGGCCTCCTCCACCAAGCTGCCTCTGAGGTGGGCTTAGTGGACAATCCCGCTCCCCATGGTGACTCTGTTGAAGTGTCCTCGGAGTCACATGACCCAGCGGCGGCACCCGCCCCGCCGGCTAGCGTTCCCGACAAGGGGGCCTTCTCGTGCCGCTCCTGCCCCAAGGCCTTCTCCTCCACGCTGCAGCTCGCCCACCACCGCCGCAAGTTCCACATCACGGAGCGCAGCTTCACGTGCGGCGTCTGCGCCAAGTCCTTCAAGAAGCAGATCCACATGCGCAACCACCTGCGCACGCACACGGGGGAGCGGCCCTTCCAGTGCTCGGACTGCGGCAAGACCTTCTCGTCTCTGGCCAACCTCACGCGCCACAACCTCATCCACTCCGGCGTGCGGCCGTACCGCTGCGACGTGTGCGAACGCACCTTCTCCCAGTCATCCAACCTGCGGCAGCACAGCCTGCTGCACGACGCCCCCACCAAGCTCACCTGCCCCGACTGTCCTGCCATCTTCGTGGGGCCCATCAAGCTAGCGGCGCACCGCTACACCGCTCACCCTGGGGCCCCCGCGCCCTTCCCCTGTCAGCATTGCGAAGCGGGCTTCCTGACCCGCAGGCAGAGGGACGGCCACTGCCTGGAGCAGCACCCCAGCCTACTGGAGGCCGGGGCCACGCTCGGCACCGGAGACCCCGCCGGAGAAACGGTATCAGGGGCCTCTTCCACCGTGGAAACGGAGGAGGGGGAAGCCGGGGGGTTGTCGGCACCGGTGCGGGGAGGGCTGGACTGCAGCATCTGTGGGAAGAAGCTAAATTCCTTCTCCAACCTGAGGCTTCACCGGCTGAGCCACCGGGCCGGGGCCAGCGGCGTGGGCGGCAAGCGTCCCAAAGCCCACCAGTGCCCTGTGTGCGGCAAGTTATTTGTCTCATCGTCGGGCGTGGCCCTGCACCAGAGGGTGCACACAGGCGAGCGGCCCTTCCCCTGTCAAGTGTGCGGCAAGCGCTTCCGCCAGAACACGCACCTCCGGGAGCACCTGCGCACACACTCGGGCGAGCGTCCGTTCCGCTGCGAGGTGTGCGGGAAGGGTTTCATCCAGAGCATGCACCTGGCCGAGCACCGCCGCACGCACACCGGGGAGCGGCCGCATGCCTGTCCGCAGTGCGGCAAGGCCTTCAAGACCTTCTCCAACCTGAGGAACCACAAGAAGACCCACGCCCGCCAGCAGAGGCTCCAAGAGGAGGCCGCCCATGTTGCCATGGAGACCAGCAGCTCTGTGGAGCTGGCCAACGGACAACCTCGGATCATCCAGATCCAGGCCTCTGACCTTCAGCAGGTCTGTTCCTAACTTGGTTCCCATGCATTGGAAATGTGATGTGGAAAATACTTTGCTTACAAGCTGTTAAAATGAAGCAAACGACAATTTTAATAAAACGTTTTATGTTTAAATATATCTCTACTGTAGCCTATATTTAACTACCTCCTTCTCCTCAGGCCCAGGGCACGCCTACCATCATGTGTAATGAGTTTGGAGAGACCATCGCCATCATAGAGACCGCGGAGGGAGGAACTTTGGCCCTGGAGCAGGCCCTGGAGATCTACCACACGGCGCTGGAGAACGGCCTGACCATGGACGCTGTGACAGTGGACAGCCTGCAGCTGCTCTGAGGGCTCAAGACAAATCTTCAGACTGACTATTACTAGTCCCAAGCTAAGACAATGCTACTCCATACTCACTCTCTAGGAGAGAGTAATGCAGGGCTGACATTACTCCCACCCCCCCCCCAAATGATTTACCTTTTTATTTGGACAATCACAAATGTGCTTAACTCATAGTTCTGATAAGGAGATCGCTAGCTGCATTTCACAGCAACAGGCAGATTTATACAAAACTCACTGGACTATTAGACATTTCATATTGAATGCACATTCAAATCTGAAGAGTAAGAGCTGACACTTAGGAGGTAGTCTTGTTTGTTTTACTTGATGTTGATGCCAAATTTATTGGGTTTGTTTTTTTCTAACTTTTGTTTAATCTTCTTGAAGCGAGGCTTGAATATATGAGGTATTCTATTGTAAATAGTGGAATAAATTTTTCAAGAATCTGTCACTGCCATGTCCGTTGAAGTGCTATGCTGAGATACCAACAGACACAAATTGGTCTCGTAATATCACAAACTTGTGTTGATAGACTATACGTCATAATAAAAACACTGGACTGGATCATAAAATGACAAGAACTCATGTGGAGGAGCGAATGTCAATGATGTAATACCATAATAGGTCGTAATGTAATTGGGTATTGAAGATGATGGAATTAACAAAAAAATTATAGCATATACATTTATGATCAATATAAATTAACTTGACAGCAGTAAAACAGTTTAAGACAAGAGCTAGTGAAACCACCAGATAAATTACTTGAGTTGAACATCTATTTTATTTGTATACTGAAAGGTACAGTTACAAACTTAAATTATTCATATAAATTCCTCTCTCGCATACCATAACAGCAAAACAAGGAGCATAATACAAAAAACTTTAATATCCACCTTTTTTTCCTCCATACCATGTGTCTAACCTTCAGTAATGGGCATCTTTAAAGTCAACGTATATTCAATGACACATTTTTCCTCATAACGAGTCTGACTACAGTAATTATGTACAACACAACCGATATTACATACCCTTACCAACCCTCTGATTAATTATCCTCGCCCTACTTCCCTCACAGTTTCTCTCCATCGATCCAAGATGGCCGTGCATGGAGATTGCAATAAAGTGACAAAGGAAGGAAAGCGGTGGAGGGAGGAGAAATACAAGTGAAGGGGTGGGGGTTATAAAATCCAACGTAATAGTGAGGGAGTGAAAGAGGAATACAGGGTTGTCTAAAAAGAAAATACATGACTTAATTTTTTTTTTTCCTTTGAAATGATTAAGAAAACAAGTGCACCACAGGTCCTTTGTTGAGGTGAGGCCAATCAAAGGGAAGACTAAAATGGAGGGTGTGTGTGTATGAGTGTCGTCTCACACACACACACACACACCCTCTCCCGCCGCCTCAAAACTAGCTATAGAAATAAACGGTTGGTCACAATAAGAGTAATACCTGTCAGTTAAAAAGGACCAGGTTCTACTTCAATGACGAGAAAAACAAGAAATACAACAAAACTGAAGTATAATGGTAATATTGAATAAAAATTGCTTGGCAACAGGAGGGATTAAGGCGAGTAATAAACCAATAAAACTGAGTCCAGCTAAGAACCAGGATGTGCCCATTGACTGGCCCGCCCCTTCCTTCATGGCTAGCGAATGAGAGGCACAGGAATGCTTGCTTTCCTAGTTACTGGCATCTGCTAAAGTCAACCTGGGAAGGGACGCCTGATGTCGGTTGGCCATGATGATGATGATGATGATGATGGCCCTGCCAAAAATGTCCACATAAGATTCGGCCGTTCAAACAGACCTCCCCTGAACGTCTACAGTTAAACGATACCCCGGAAAAGGACTTTATCCTGACGGTGAGGGCCCAGCCCCCAGCGTCCAGCAGAGACCGACGACACGCAAACACGTTGCTCCTTTTTGTACTCTAAATAAAAAATAAAACTAGTTTAACAGAGATCTAAAACTACCGACTTCGTCCACGGTCTCAAAACGGGGCTACGAGAGCCCATTAGTTCGACCGCGGACCCGTGGCTTCAAGGCAGAGCGAGGACCAGACGAATACGTCTATAGTTCACTGGCATCAATGGAGGCCTTATTCAAGAGTGGAAATACTAGTCTGCTGTGTGTGTGTGTGTGTGTGTCCTCTTTGAAGTTGACCACCGAGGATGTAAGGATGAAGGAAGAGACCAGAGGAGAGGTTAAGAGCGCGACCCCTGAAACACACCAGGGGTGGAGGGGGGAGGGGCTAAGCTGGGTGGCGGTGAGGCGCCACTTTGACCGTCGCCGATTGGTCCAACAAAAAAAAAAGGAAGCACATCAGCTTCCCTCATCTGGAGGAGTCCTGCGACTCCCGAGGGTCCGGGCTACGCTCCGCCGGTCGCTCTGCCTCCTCACCACCCGGCTCCCCTCCTCCTCCTCCCCCCCCGGACCCTTCCCCTGACTGGGAGCCAGAGGGCCCGGGGAGGGAAGGCATAGAGTCCGGACCCCCGACGCCGGTCACCTCGGAGGGGGCGGCGGTCTGCATGATCTTCTGCCTCACCTCCCTGATCTTCAGCTGCAGACACACCTTGGTGGGGAAGATGTCTGAGTAGCGCGTCTGGAAGGCCGCCGTGGCCTGGGCTAGGAGGAGACCGGACCGTTAGCGGGCATTACTTATAAACAACAACGTGTTTATGCTTTGTGTTGTATTTATAGATTTGTGTGATCTATTTGTTCATATAATATTCATGTCGTTTAGCAGGCATCTGATATCATTTCTTTTCACACACATGCAGTTTGTTTTCCTCCGTCTAGACGGCCGCTACCTGATGGGAAGAAGCCGTGTTCCTGGAAGAGCTGCATGACCAGAGCCCTCCTCTGGTCCAGGGTCCGTCTCAGAGACGAGTAGGGAACCTTGTCAAACTCCAGCTCCCCGAGGATGTCTTCCCCGTCTGTCCCTGGGAAGAGACGTGAGTGGTAAGAGAACAGCCGGGAGCCGGTGGTTCTCGTATGTATTCGTCCTGGCGTTGCTCTTACCTGGCCGGTCGAAGGTGAAGATGTCTCCCTCACACTTGGCGGCGCTCTTGGGGGTGTTGGGCTCTGAGCTGCAGCTGGAGCGGCGCCGGCTCTTCCTCTTCGGAGACACCGGGTCCTCCGTGGACGAGTCCAGGTCTGGGTGGGACGGACAGTACAACCGTCTCAAACACCACCCTGCTGCTAACACCAGCCTGCTGCTAACACCACCCTGCTGCTAACACCAGCCTGCTGCTAACACCACCCTGCTGCTAACATCACCCTGCTGCTAACACCACCCTGCTGCTAACACCAGTCTGCTGCTAACACCACCCTGCTGCACAGTGAGGGTTTGAACCCGGTAACCCCAGGATTGGAAGGGAAACGACGGTTCTAGCGTTCTTAAAGCATCGGGAGAGAGAAGGTTTACCCTGGAGGACACCCGGTCACTCGGCTCCCGGACCGTTAACGACCGATTCTCAGACACGCCACCATTCAACAGTAACAACGGTAACCACCTGTGGAGTTCTTCCTCTTGCGGCGGTAGCTGCCCAGGATGGCGCGTGGCGAAGTGGCGAGGCTCTGCAGGGTGGGCGACGGCAGCACCTCCTCGGGTCTGAACTCTGGCAGCTCGGCGAAGCGCTCCTCGAAATACACCTCCGACAGAACCCTGCCCGACCAACACACGGACACGCAGAGGCACCGTGAACACGCACGGACATGCAGAGGCACCGTGAACACACACGCATGCACAATGTTACGTAGTGAACCTATAATGTTACGTAGTGAACCTGTAATGTTACGTAGTGAACCTATAATGTTAAGTAGTGAACCTGTAATGTTACGTAGTGAACCTGTAACGTTACGTAGTGAACCTATAATGTTACGTAGTGAACCTGTAATGTTACGTAGTGAACCTGTAATGTTACGTAGTGAACCTATAATGTTACGGAGTGAACCTATAATGTTACGTAGTGAACCTATAATGTTATAAATATAAACTCACTTATCCACAGAGTCAAACGTCTTCTTGAGG
>OOFB01017572.1:29492-96992 GCA_900323305.1 Trachyrincus murrayi | reverse complement strand
AACGCCGCACTTAAACCACTAGCAATCAAGGCCGAGCGGGGGCAGGGCAGGGTTTACCGCTAGCACACGGGCACTGGGCACGGCAAAGAATCTCTCTCAGAATACAACAAAGCGCCACACTTGTTGTCCCCGAGGAATCACTATGCTTTGCTAACGAATGCTAACTTTTTCCCTAGCGCTTTGCAAGGCTGCCTTGCCCCGGCTGCCGCGCTAGACGTTATCAGGTGGAAAAGGCCCAGACTGGACGCCACAGGACTTGTTGTTGCAGATACGGCCGCCGTTTGATACGCCCCTTCTCCTGCAATCAACTGCGTTAGCGCCCAGGTGGCCTAACGCTGGGGGTGAAGTTTATGAGCCACCTTACATAACCCGTAATGTAGATGAGACACCGCCCTCTCCACACCGCTGACCCTGCAATGTAACACTTTTCAAGATGACCCACGCAGGATGACACGGACGAGAGCCTTCCCGGCCGCTACAGCGCTACAGCACGCTCAGCGCTACGCTCGTGTACGTTCTCCTTGCTCGTCTCGATAGGTCCTATCAAGTTTCCTTTTTATTATTATTATTTTTCATCACTTTTGCATACCTAAGCTGTGTATAAAGGAACAGTGTTTCAGTATATGTGTGTGGCTCAGCTATTGTTATTGTCAATATGGGGATTTCATTCAAGTGTGTGTGTGTGTGTGTGTGTGTGGGTGTGGGAGGGGGGGTGTGGGGGAGGGGGGGTAGACAATTTCAACTTTAATTAAAACCACACAAAAAAATCCCTCCATTGTTCCACTCTCCGGTAAAGGCCTCCAGAGTTGGTTGCCAAATTGGCGCTTCTTCTTCCGAAAACAGCAGTCTAACCTCCCCGCTGCATTCTTGCCGGGTGCCAAGGTATTTAATTTGGAAGCGAATAGGGAGGTACCGCGAGGGACAGCTTCTAATTACTGTAGGAGCAGCCATTTAAGAGCTTACGATCCCCTGGAACAGACCCCCCCCCCCCCCCCGACTAGATACACACTTTACTCCCTTGAGCCGACGGTGAGGAGGCTGAGAGACCAGCGTCTCTTGATCCAGAGACCAGAAGTCCACAGTGGGGTTCTGGTCTCCGGATCAAGAGACATTAGTCGCCGCATGCAAGGGCTTCTCTGGATCAGTTCGACTTATCACTGATCCAGGTCAACAGGATGATCACACACTATACTTCATATAGTATAAATGCTCAAAAGTGTCAATACATTGTCAAAGAAAGCAATTTCATGTTTTTTTAATCCTGTCCATGGCATAAGAAGATAAAGCTATATTCTCGTATGACACGCTAAAAGGAGAGATGCCGGGACAATCTGCTCATGGATCGACTATTTGTATCAACGGATATCACTTATGATTGACACGTTATGTGAAAGACGCATCTGATGATTAATAAAAAACGAGTGTTTGTATGTTTAGCGGCGGTGTATGCTATCAGCGCGATGGTGTGTGCCTGTTTGCACAAGCGTGTACATGAGTCCTGTTTCACGACTGCTGCCCTGGAAACCTCACGATACTACCAATAATCTACAGCAAGATAAAAAAAAAAAAAATAGCGCAGAAAGCAAAACAACCACAAGGCTTTAAAGAAAAGCAAATAACTATCCAAAAGCAGCGAGGGAACCAAATGAGCTGTGTCTGACGACAACAGCAGAAGGTAGGACGGTCTACACACTGAAACCAATACCATTGGAAAAAAACAGAAGCATCACATATTAAAGTGTTGTGATAACATTCAGCATTTTTGATGTGGTTTCAAATTAGGTTAATGTTGCTGTTCTGGCATTGGTTGACGTGTGACAGCATCCATCATCCAGAGGTATTTCCCAGTAAGCACGTGGCATATACCACCAACACGAGTCTCCGATAGCAACAGGGCTAGGTGGTACTTTGGGTCTTCTCTTCCCTTCAATGCAGTTCATTTAAGCGTACGTCGCCATGCTAACTAATCTTTGGAGGAATTCAAAGTGCACCTTCAGAGTGCGGCCCATTATCCTGGAGTCGCTAATCGACTGATTGTTTCTCGGAGGAACGATTGAATGAATGAATGGACAAACGGGCGAACACTGTACCCCTCCTCAGCAGAAGGCAGAGGAAGGTCAGGACAGGTCTTACAGGACATGCTGCTTGACCATGTGACACAGGGGGGGGACATAAAGAGAGTTCTGTAAGTGGTGTTATCTCCCTGATTCCGGAGTTACAATATGGCTTTTGTTGTCACGTAGCGGCGAAAGATCTAAGTCACTTTGATCCCACTTAATAGAGTTTGGTAAATGATCTCAGCCACGGCGGGCCCCGCCTCATACACACACACAGACAGACATACGCGCACGCGCACGCATGAGTGCATGAATGCACACGCACATACACAAGCCTCATTCGGATATACACACACGCGCACACACACACACAAGCAAACTTGCCAAGACACATGCATGTGCAGATGAATGCATATGCACACGTGCCTCATTCTGACACACATGCACGCACACACACACTCACTCTAACTCAAACACGTGTGTGCACACACACGCGCACGCACGCACGCACACGCACACACAGGTGAAGGGCCATCTTTGTGCCGAGCACTAAGCCAAAGTTTAAGCATAAAATAACTTTAACTGGCCCACGCTGTGCTCCCCGTAGATGCTGATTATTTATGAGGTACTCTGTGTAAAAGCGTAAGAAGAGGGAGTAGAAAAACTGTGGGGCCAACTGCGTCACGCTGTATCAATTACCTGCTATGGGATCAAACTGTGGGAGTCGGACAGCTTACTTATTTGCCAAAGTGACTTACAACTGTGTAGCAGCAGAAAGAGGGAGCTGAGGAGGGAGGGAGTTAGTGTCAGAGAGCATTTATCTGTGGTATGGTGATGGCTTGTTTCCTCGAGCCACTGCACACACTAAGCACTTCCTGTCTTTGGAGTAAATGCGGCCATTTTTGTCCGAGACACTGAAGCAGATGCGGGGAATGACTAGTGTTTCAAAGCCATGTCAGAGGAAAAAGGTAATTCATTAATGAAAAAAGCGTTGGCGTGGGGTGGCGAGGGGGATTCATGTTGACGTTGGAAAAAGAAACGAAAAGGAAGAAACACAGCGTGAGAGCACAGAATTAGAACACGGGACTCATTCTTGAAGCAGAAATGAGTTAGCGCCGAGATGCGTGACATTTGTACCAGAAAATGTTTCCGCCGAGTCACTAAGTGGTGGTGGTAGTCTAGTGGGTAAGGAACAGTGCTTCCAGACGGAGCACCGGAGAGTCATGGGTTCGATCCCCGGGTCTGCCACCATTGTACCCCTGAGCAAGGTACTTAACCCTGAGTTTCTCCAGGGGAATGTCCCTGAAATAGTTAAGTACTCGTAAGTCGCTTTGGATAAAAGCGTCTGGTAAATGTAAATGTAATGTAAATGTAAGTGCGCCATCAGGCAACGGCCATGTGTCCTCGTAAAGTAGCCTGTCCTGCAAATCCCTCCTCGCTCCTGGGGAGGAGGCGCCGTGGTCTCGGTAGCCGGTAGCCGCGTCCCGGGGTCTTCCCGCCGTATTCCCCCGTGGACCGCTCTCAACTGGAAAGAGACAGGTGCTTCCCTTGACCCGGTATGTCAGGACACATTCAGAAAGGTCACTTTACTTGCATGCCCCCCGTACCCCACTTAGTATGCAGGGGGAGGGGGGGGTGTCAGGGTTGCGCAACAATTTCCATCCATCGTGGTGGGGTACGGTGAAGAACGCGGCTGTGTCGTGCACAGAGAGGGACTGGCCTCCTCGTGAGCGAGAGTGTGTCAAAACAACGGCAATGTGTACACTCCAGCGACAACAAGTCTTTGAAATGTTCATTCAGATGAGCGGGGGGGGGGCATCAGACCCAGAGAGGAATGTGTGTAACGCGGGTCTGGCAGAAACGCTCAGGACTTCCAGGAATACGTATAATGACTTTCAAATACGGGGGTCCGGCTACCTTAAGGGGTCGACCATGTTTCCCCCCCCCCCACCCCCCCCACCGGGCCTGCCGGTCACCCCGGGGTGCTGGTGACCCAGGGAAACATCTTAACAGTCATCTCTGCTGCAGACATCCACTGGCTTGTCTGAAACCTCCTCAGGAGAAACCATTAGGCCCTAGTGGGCCTTTCTGATTGGACAAACAAACTCTGCTTGTGGGAGTGATCGAGCTAGTAAAGGGATTCAATATAAGGGAATGTATATACATATATATATATATATATATACACACACACACACCGTATATATACGTCCTGTTCTTAGAAGAACAATTTATGATGTGTCTTCATCAATAACATTGTTGTAAATAAGTGGTATTATAACAAATTAAACCAGCATATGGTGTGCCTATATAACTTAGTAGCACATAAACATCAGGTCATACAAAAAAAAAGGGCTTTTTTAATGTGGTTCCCTCTTTTCGGACTGAATAGCAGTCGGTTGTGACCGATTCAGCTTCATTGCTGTTTCTGTGCTATCTTTATGCTAGTTTCATTGCTATCTTTATGCTAGTGTTCATGAGGAACAGGATGATTATTCACTGTTCATGTTGCGGTCTCATATTGTGTCCATGCCAGGGGAAATGGCACAACATGCCAGAGATAAAAACAGCGTGTAGTGAAATTCTGAAAAAACGACTAGCACACTAATTTTCGTCACTGTATTATAAAGAAATGAGGGTCTGACAACAAGGGGTTATTTAGTATTCGACAGTGGATGACATGAAAGAGAAGTATACATTATTGAAATGTAAATGCATAACTTGCATTTAATGATTTGAGCATGTATTAAGAGAAGTATTTAGATATCCACAGAGTTTGAGATTCAAAGCCACATTTCAGGCAAAATCATTATTCAATGCACTACTACGACCGAGTCACACATTTGAATGCATTTGGTTCTCCATAGTTGCTCCACCAAACTCAGAACCACCAACCTCTCACCACCACCTAGCCTTGAGGATCCAGACAGAGCCCTGGAGAGGCTGTTATCTGGCGTAGGGAGATATAGACAGGAAATCTACAGAGAGGTGGGAAGGGTCGGAGGGGGCTATATGGGAAGTACAGTATAAACAGTCTCCGTCTCCTTAATCACCCCAGCTCACGTTCGGAACTGGACGCTCTTTGATGTTCTCCCTGGGCTACCCCTCCGCCCTAGCGCCACCTCCAACGACCCTCCGCCTCCCGTACACCCACCCACCAGACGGCTGTGTGTGCACGGCCTGGTGGAGAGTACATGATGGAAAGTGGACCATAAAATAGTTTAATAGCTTCACCGCACTGAACGCTGTGCGGTGAAGAAATACCGGACATACTAGAGGGGCGTACGTCGGGAGCTGGCTTGGTTTGAGTGAAATGTTTCTGAGCGGGTTTAATCAGGTCAACATGTATCTAAACATGTCACAGAATATCACCTGTAAGGAGACAGGGGACTTGGAAAAGGGGGATCAAACAACATTGGTTGCTTCACTTGGTTGAGAATGCCTTCTGGGACACTAAACTGTGGCAAGAAAATAAATCCACCCGCCCTTACTGGGCCAAGAGGACAGTTGACAGGCCTCTCAAGTTCAAAGCAACCCCAGAAACCCTTTCGCTTCTCGTATGGCCACTCCATAAGCTTTGTTTTGGAAGAGGGAGTGAGTCGAAATTCCTCAGCACTCGCGTTTGTCCGGATCGCTGGCCAGAGCCCAGAGAGTGTTCCAGAGTGTGTGTTCATTCAGAGGACAAGGCATTCTACCAGAGAGATCACAGTTTAATGGATGGGAGGCGAGGTACACAACAACAGTCTGCTGACCTGGATACAGTCAGAAGACAAGTCAAAGTGGGGAATCCACTAGTGAGGATTGTGTAATGATGACTCTTTATGGCATTGTGTTTGTGCATTACATGTAGGGCTGCACGATGTGGTTAAAAATTAATAATATTGCGATTATTTTGGCAGATATTGCGATTGCGATACGATTCACTATTAGTGGGAATGATCATTTTTGCATCACAATTTTCATTTCCACTGAAAAAAATAGCATGATGTGACATTTGTTGGGGTCCGTACCAAACAAACATGTTTTCTTACATCTGGAGAAAAGAATGTGCAGGCCAGGGCATCTCTGCAGCACATTTAGATAATATTTGTATTAATTGTTCATCCATAATTACATATGTAGTAAACATGACTTTGCTAATGGTTTGGGGGGAAAAAAGACAGCCTAACACGTTTTAGTTTCTGCTATAGTAAGGAATTCATTTAGTCTTTTAAAGTTAATGATACACAACATAAGGATGCGTGCATGAAGTTAGGTTATACGGGGACCTCTTCGTAGCAGGCCTTTTTTTTTTACCTTGGATTAACTCAATGAAAACAATCCATCCACACAACAGGTGTGCTACCTAGCAAACTCGTTGTTGTTGTTGTTGTCATCATTTATACACTTAAAGAAGTCAAGCCCGCGAGAGGAGAGGGACATAACAGGGAGCACATTCACGAGCCCACCTACATGCCCAGCCGCCCACCCGATCCAAGGTGCTCGAGGACAGGAACATAAGGCAGCCTACCGGGGCCTGTCAGGACAGGCCCCGGCTGGCTGCTGGAACAAAGAGCATCCTCCGGCATAACACCCACCCCCGCACGGCGTGGAGAAAGACGGGGAAATTGGGGAAATCTCCACACCTTGCATCCATTAAAAAAAAAACCTATGGGCACTATAATCAAGAGGCTAAACCGTTTGGGGCCATTAGCTAATTTGTCACGAGCGCTCTTCAGCGGAAGGTGTTGAATCAGCCTTGGAGTGAGAAAACTTCCCTGGATGGAGAAAGCGCCTTTGACCGTATCGGTATTGGATAGGTGTAAGATGGTCTCGGTTCTCAGAGCACACGAGGGAACATTTCATTCATTACAATTATGGACAGCGGCCATAACACACCTAGTGACAGTAGCTGCTGAGTTCAGACAGCCCAGAGAAGAACCACAGATCTCTAACCTTCATGATGTTCAAGATGTGCTGCACACGCAGAACACGAGAGAACAATAAGGAGGGTTGTGGATAACTTTTTTTCTTTCTTTTTTTTAAACTTTCTTCACAGTAGAGGCTCTGTAAATCCTTATCAATTATGTCAAACTGCAGCATCTGCCCTCGCAATTCAAAAGCCCTCCCACACCTGGCGGGTGAGGAGAGACGTGATCCTACAGTACCTCATGTCTGTCGTGCCGTTTCTTTGGAGACAGTAAATAAATTGAAACAGCCTTTCTTTATGTCCCCGGCACCCTTAATCCACTCCCAAATCCTAAATATGCAAACTGAATAGGCCACATACCACGCCGCACAGAACATGAGAATCTGTTCCCTTTCAAAAGGTTACCGCAGCTTTCCCTTCAATTACAGCGGTGCTGCCGACGCGGTGACTGTTGTTTAGGGCTCAAAGTGGGCCAAATACTTAATATCAAAACACTTACAGAGGTACTTCATTAAATCACTTAAAGTGTTTGTAAGCAGCCTGGGCCTACTAAGCCAACTCTTTGAACTAACACAAAAAAAATCAAAGAGCTTGACCGCCTAAACTAAGAAGTTGTATGTTGTTTAAGATATTGGATGGGGAAGTTAAAATGGGCTAAAGTCACTAACAAATGCATGGAATCACCACTACAGCATCTGGTTAGTCACATGCTGGGTCTGCTTAACTACTAAAAGGGTGAATTATTAGAATCCATGATGATGAAAACTATGGCAGCTAATATGGTTTCAATATCATGTGCTTTAACAAAGTGTTCTTGCCATGCAAACCATTTCCCGTTAGAAAACGGCCTCCACGGAAAGTGTGGGGGGCCGTTTAAGGTAAGCTATTTAATTGATCATAAAAAAAAAAATTATAGATAGAATAGATAACCTAGGCGAGCTTACGAAAGCCATAACGACTATTATTATTATTATTATTATTATTATTATTATTATTATGATGTGTGTGAACACCTTACCTGCATCAGTTTCCCCTCTGCGTACCCGGCGCTGCCTCCCACGAACACCCCCTCCAGGGTGATGGGCTTGCCCGGCGGCTCGTGCTTCATCAGCGTCACCTTGATGACAGCCCTGGGGGTCGCGCGCTCGGACTCCACGGCTGCAGCTAGCTCCAGGCCCGTCTGGCCGAACACCACCTGCAGGGCGGCCATGAGCAGCCACGGCCACAGACCGGCCAGTCTCCGGTGGGAAACGGTCATTGCTTTGGCTGCAGCGGCGGACTCCGGCCGCACATTGTGGACCTCGAAGCTTGCAACCACCCCGGAGTTTGTCACTCAAGAAGAAGAAGAAGAAGAAGAAGAGGAAGAAGAAGATGAAGAAGAAGAAAAGAAAAAAAAAAACGTCCCCACGATCCTTCTTTCAAGTCCTTTTGGGGGGCAAGCTCGGTAGTCACAAAAGTGTTCGTCAATTGGTCCAACCCAAATGTTTAAGTCTTGAGAACTGCCATAATAACTGCGTTACTGTCGTCATATCCTCGCGAAAGATCCGATGGTGTGTTGGGTTGTTACATGTTGCAGCCCCGGGTCGCATCACAAAATATCCATCAGTCCGAGGGCACGATTCAACCGCCGGCCACTGGTGAGAAGATATGAAGCCACCAGCCAGCCTTCACCCGACCAGACCACCACCGGCTGGACCAGACCACCACGGGCTGGACCAGACTACCACGGGCTGGACCAGACTACCACGGGCCGGACGAGACCACTGAGACCGGCGGTACAACTCCACAACAACAGCAAGCCATTCATAAAATCAACAGCCGACAACAAGCCCTTATGTGACCTAACTGTTATGGGCCATGCGGGTGGAAGATCCCGGCAGCAACGTATGGATCTTCATTCGTAAATGAATGAACTTAACAGTTACAGTAAACACAAGTCACTGTAGTAGCAGGTTGCAGGTCAAACGCTTCTCCCCTGAACGATAACCCCATGGGGGGTGGGGTGGGGGGGGGACAATGAATGCCGACGACTTGAACTTCAAAGGTTGGAGTACAAGTCGCAGCCAGATTGTTTTTGTACATGCCGTCCAACACGTAGCATTTCAGTAAAGTTGTAATAATAGTAGAAATAATATAAACCCCTACTAACACATACGGTGGGAACGCCAGCACACGGAGCCGTGCGGAGGAAACCGTATAAATGAATGATTAACCAATAACCAAAGGACCGCTCCACATGCTATAACGAGTTAATTCAAAAGGCGTCCGGTGACACGTGAATTTTCTGCAATAGATCCAACAAACGTGTTGTCCAGTTACTCCTCTGTAAAAAAAAAAAAAGGTTGTTTTTCCACGATAAAAGATTGTATTTCCCCAAGTTCAGTCAGTTGGACGGTTACAGTTGTAGTGCAATCCAACAAGGCTACCGAAGAAAATCAATAAGTTGAAATCGAAGCATCACTAAAACAATACACAATCCAAGCACGGAGCTGCCATAACTCCTATGGCATTCGTCAAAGGTTTACAAGCTCGGAGGAAAAAAAAAACGGCGAGACGCTAAACTCCCCCAAAGTCTACCTTCCAGTCTCTCTCTCTCCCATGGGATCTCATTGACTGTCTACCTGCTGTCTGTCACTGAGGGCGGAGCAGCTGCCCTGAACAGCAGGGAGTACACCGGGCTCCCCCTAGCGCACACAGTCAACATAACATATCATAAATATAATATCAACATAGCATAATATCAACATAACATAATATCAACATAACATAATATCAACATAATATAATATCAACATAGCATAATATCAACATAATATAATATCAACATAACATAATATCAACATAACATAATATTAACATAACATAATATCAACATAATATAATATCAACATAGTATAATATCAACATAATATAATATCAACATAGCATAATATCAACATAATATAATATCAACATAACATAATATCAACATAATAGAAACTCATATTAGACAATCAAATGGACTCAAAATGCTTTTTTTCTTACAATTTAATAATAACAGTTCTGTTAAAGTAGTACACACACTTGAAAGCACTATATTGCATTGCACATGAAATGAGTACATTGTATTATGGTTTATAAACAATCTAGTATACCAATCTTGACAGAGGCCTATTGTGTTCAAACATTTTTTTTTTAAAGACAATTGGCCAAGATAAAATAAATATAACTAACTTAACATAAATAACTTTTGTTGCCAAAGGTATTACATAAAAATGTGTTAAACGCTGGAACATACTTTTGCACAGTAAACAAACCGATTATATAAACCAACCGCTGAACTCTCGCTGGATAAATCATGAGTTTGTGTAAAAGACTTCTTCCTCAAGGCTGCATGGCAGTCCCACAGACGTCAGACTGACCATCTACAACAGAACGGCCAGTTATGAGCATGTTTTAATGATGGCATGTACATTGGTAATCCATATTTACTTTAATGTGCAGCAAACTATTTAGAAGGGTAATACCACGTTCTCCTCAGTCAATAATGCTTACTTTTGAGTTTTAAGACAAAGTTGTTGTTCATGCAACCATCATGACAATGCATGACTTATATAGAAACCTACATGCCTGTACGCCAGCCATCCACCAATATAAAGACCCTGAGAGGTGGTTTGATACTATACATCACCTGGATATTTGGTCTGCTTACCGTCACGGTCCATCTCCTAGGGCATACCGGAGTCCTTTAGTGCACTGCTGACCTTCGCATCAGTTGCCTTGTCTCTGCTCACCTTGAGGGAAAGCATCGTTTAAAATGCCTTTCATTCTTTTTATGGTTATACAACAGCAGGTTGATACATGTGCACAGCTGTCTGAACGAGTTAAATACTCACCTTGACAGGAGCATTGTTGTGTATATTCAGAGGTGCTTTAAAAATAGGTTCCTCAATCATCTCCTCCTTTATGGGCTTAATATCGTTGGTACTGGTTCCTTGATGAATGTCTCCTTGCACGCTGATGATGATAGGGGAGCATACCATTGGTGGTTTGACTTCCACTAAGCTAGAGCAAGCACTGGCCTGTGAGGAGGTAGGCAGTGTGGAGCTGCGGGTGCCGGTAAACGGTCCAGCCAGGGGATCCGGTTTCTCCGGAGTCACAACTTTAACCATGCAGACCTTAGGGGTCGACTGGAATTCATCAGTGATCTGGAAGACGGCATCCAAGTTTAAATAGTTTTTCTTCAGGTCCTGGTTTTCACCACTCTGCAAATCCTGGTTATGGTTGCCAGGATACAAAAGACCCGCAGGCCAATTTGGCTATACATACGAATAACATAAAAACAGATGAAGTTGAAAATGATTTAGAACTCAATTCATAAGACAAATCTTGACTTGTAATGTCCGAAATAATGGAAACATGGACCTCATGGTCCTTGAAAATAATGAACTTATCACCGTTAGGTCCGTGCCTTCCATGTACCCCACCTGATAGCTGAGATGAGAGTACGGTGATGTTTGATTTCCAGTACCTGTCATATCTGAGGAAACTGAGCTTGGGAAGTGGCAGTCATAATAAGCTGATTGGGAAAAAAAACAAAGGAAAGAACTTCAGTTTAATTAGGATGCCCTACTGATCTTAAATTGCAACTAAAATATTGTTTCATGAGTGCAATTTATTCAGAAAGTCAGTAAGTGAGTTGAGGCTCACCAGAGGAATAAAAAGCAGGCTGATATTGTGGCGTATGGGTGATTAAGTTGTCAAATGTCTGGCCAGGGTTTGCTGGACCGTGCACACCCCGTTGAATGTGGACAGTAGTAGGGTTAGAGCTTTCCCAGGGATAGTGACAAAGGACAGATATCGGGATGGACGGTGGATTGACATCACCCATCATCCAATTGCGTGATGGAATCGGGGTCCGACTGTATTCCTTCATAGGCTGGGGTCTGCTGGGACTGTATGGACGGGCTGCTACCTGTTGTGTCTGACCAAGAAATGAACCACCTGTAGAAAGAAGTGTTAAACAAAGGAATATAACAGACAAATACGTTAAAATAAATGTGCAAAATAAAATTGGACATAGAGCCTTATATATAGACATATAGTCATTTGAAAACCACAATATATAAGTTTGAAAAAAAACGTATATATTTAACTTTGCATGGGTTCACTAAATTGCATGTCACACAACTCGCCTCTTTCCTCAAATCGAGGGTAACGCCTTGGTGGTCTGCAGGTCACCGGCAGGCCCGCCTCCAGTCTGGCCTTGTTGCTGCTGGTCAGCCTCTTGAGGTTCCCGAGGAGCTCCGGCCGATTGCGCCGGAAATGTGGGCTGCGGTAGTGATGCTCCGGCCCGTCCTCCGCGCCGGCAGGGGGCGCCGGCTCCCCGCCGCCGCCGCCGCCGCCGCCGCTCAGCCGGGGGACGACCTTCCTGAACCCGTACAGGTTCAGCTGGCGAATGACGCTGGTGAAGTTGGTCGTCTTGAAGAGGTCCCCGTTCCCGAGGGCTCCCTGCCAGGCGGTCAGGCAGTGCTGCTCGAAGAGTCGCTGGTGAATGATGAGGCCCTCGCCGGCGGCGTCCCAGCGGACGGCCCCGCTGAGCGGGCTGTTCACCAGGCGCCACAGCTTCCCGGGGAAGTTGTTCGGGTTGACGGCGACATCCATACTTTATATCTGTAAAAATCGAATGGGGTTACGTTGTTATTATAAACGTCTTATTTGAGTTAATCCTGAATATGATATAATGTCCGGAGGTGATTAGCCCAAAAATAAATAACGTTAAACCGCATCGCCCTAGTTTTAGCGAGTTTGTGAAGCAGATCAAACCGATAGATATAGCCTAGCGACGCAACACGTTACTTTTAATTATCAGCCCACTTATATGTATAACGCTTTTATAATTGTCTTAATGGTCTCACGTTGAGATGCTTATTTAACAGCGATGTGGAGGTTTTTATAATTGTCTTAATGGTCTCACGTTGAGAGGCTTATTTAACAGCGATGTGGAGGCTTTAATCACCACCGTCTCTAAGGGTGAGAGCCGTTAGTAACCGTTGGACTAACGGTTACTAACTAACGGTCTCTACGTCCCGGAGGCTCGTGCGAGGATTAGGACATTCAACCGCTGTCTAACTGATTATTCCACTGTTATAAACATGTAAACATCATTGAAAACATGTTGTTGTTGTTGTTGTTGTTGTTGTTATTGATACGAAAAAGGTGAAACGTGTAAGAAGTAAGCAAAAGCATCAATGAAGATTAAACGAATCTCCAAAATAAAACTAATCTTCGACATAATATTGAATTGCACTGCATCCATTCTTCCTGTGTGTTTATTTATTAAGTTCTTACTATACGTGTGCTTTGTGCCTCCTTTGTGTTCAGCAATCTAGGAGTAAATATTATTAGAGAAATTAATATTAGTTTTACTCTGAAACGAATTGGGATGCGAGTTCGAGTGCGTTGTACTAGCATTGTTTAATTAAGTTGCGAAATTAATTTAGCCTCTCCTGCCTGTATTGACTCGTGGTTTGTAAATAATAAATAATATAATAATATAAAAATAATCATCATTCCCATGTTTAGTTCTCCTCTTGTCCACTAGAGGGGGGTGGTTTTACTCCACTGTCAACCATGAGGTTTTTAAACAGGCACGACTCAGGGCACCCCGCTGCCGGTCCTCCTGGTCCTCTGTGTTCACGGACGCACGCTTACGTTTTTACTCCGCGCCGGAAATACAAACAAGTTAGCCACAGAAGTGGTTTTAGACTTTTCTGCAATTTCCCCCCCCAAAACCTTTGCTCAATGGCACTGGAAACCGTCCCCAAAGACCTCCGCCACCAACGGGCGTGTCTTCTATGTTCTCTTGTTAAGGTAACATGAATGTGCATGGGACACCACCTCACAGCTCTTCTACTACACACATGATAGCTTTGATCATTGTCTCTCTCTCGCTAATATAACATGTTACCCTGTCGTCAATCTAGTCGTATCTAATGTGTTCAACAGACGATCGACCAGTTCGAATACGACGGATGTGACAACTGCGAGTCGTATCTTCAAATGAAGGGGAACAGAGAGATGGTGTACGAGTGCACGAGTTCCTCGTTTGATGGGTAAGGACTTGGATACCCCCCCCCCACACACACACACACACACACAGATTAGTGTCACAATATTGCCACTTTTGGTACTGATAACACTGTTATTCCCCAGTGTGATCTCCATGATGAGCCCAGAGGACAGTTGGGTAGCGAAATGGCAGAGAATTGGTGAGCATCGTCACACGTTCAGATTCAATACCCTAAACTCTTTTCTGTAACTCGTCTATCGCTTTCCTGCATTATGTATGCAGTAGACAAATAACTACAACCGTAACCCCCCACACACACACACAGAGAGAGAGAAGAGAGAGAACTGTATTGTCCTACCAAGGTTTATGTCTAATAAAGGCTGTTTGTCTCACAGGTAACTTTAAACCTGGAGTTTATGCTGTGACTGTGACAGGGCGACTGCCTCCAGGTGAGTCCTTAAGTCACGACCATGATATGACAGAAAACATTTTATTTGAAGTGTCATATTACATTTTAGAACTAGACTTACCTTTTGCTACATTATGGTGTTGTACTGCACATTTGATTTGGATTTTCATAGCAGCCTATGATTGACTTGGTTGCCCTTTGACCCTACCAGGTGTGGTGAGGGAGCTGAAGAGCAGAGGAGTCATCTACAAGTCCAGGGACACGGCAGTCAAGTCGTGAGGCGTAGTCCTCTCCATGTTTACAGTATCAAGTCACTTTCAACAGCTCAGCATCCCCCCCCCCCATACAAGACCACCAACTCCAGACACACACAACTTGTAAAGACATAAATACCATACAGTGTATACATTTTTCTTTTTCTTTTACCATGTGCAGAATTTTAAATAAAATGTTCTTTTCAAATGTTATGTTGTCATCTGTAGTTTCCCCCTAGTAGCAACAAAGTGTGTGCTCCTTGCAGCACATACACCAAGCATTTTTCTATTGGATTCAAAGGCATCGGAGAATGAATGCAATACATACATTGTCCACAAGATAGTGCTGTGATGCAGCACATACACCAAGCATTTTTCTATTGGATTCAAAGGCATCGGTGAGAATGAATGCAATACATACATTGTCCACAAGATAGTGCTGTGATTCCAGTGATGTCGTTTACCTATGTACAGTATGTGCATATATATATATATATATATATATATATATAGTACTTGGTATTCTGCTTGCATACATGCCCAAGTAAGACACATTCAGAGATAATGGGATGAAATACAGAGCTCCTGTATATGTGAAGTATACCCATTGTTCAGCTTGGTGTCAGAGTTCAACTCGCATCCTCCCCCACTGGCTCAGGTTCGCTTTTGAAAGCTACGGGAAGAAACTCATAATAATCTCAAAAGGACCAAATAAGATTGTGTCGAAATTATCCAGATTATTTGCAATTGATTCATCCAAAATCCTTTTAAATCTTTATACATATATGTTAAATTATATAATGCTTTCATGAAAGGTATGCCTCATACGTGGCCTGTGACATACTACATGTTTGAGGTATTGAGTGCTCAGCTTTCTACCTGAATCTGAATTCAGCTAAATACACCGTAGCACAAAGTACGAGGTGAACACAAGTGCAACTGTGGTCTCACTTCTGCGATTTACAAATTAGATATTTCCTCTTGCAGGCTTTATCAGCGCATCAGGACGGATGCCATCCCACTCACTTGAGTAGCAGACTCCTCTAAGAGCAGGTGTGGGCCTGTGTAACATTAAATGAGACTGAAAGAGTCATCAGGACACGCTCTCGATACAAAACACATCATATTAACAATATTGAAACTGAAATACATTGAAATTGAAATTACATTTTCAACACAATGTAAGATTGTGCCAAAGAATATTGGAAATAAAAGTGTGATTGAACTTGAATGATAAGTCATAACAAGTTGGGTTACAACTCAATCATCCACAAATATGTAAGAGTACATTGGAGAGAAGAGGCAATCATTGTGCTGTAAAAAAAAAAGGATTTTCATTTAAAACATTTATTTACGTGGCTTCCCAAATTACTGAAAGTAGACCTTTGCTATGAATCAGGTATTCATTCTTTCCTATTGATGTTGTGTGGGTGTCTTGTGACCCTGATGCAATATTTTGAATATCTTTACCTTTTTGAGAATATACATATTAATGTTTTTAACCTGCCCACAAATGTGTGACCTTTGAACCCAGATAATCTGACATGTCTCATAGTGAGACTATATCAGTAAGCCCCTGCATGCTCCACACGCATGCATGATTCAAAGGTTAAAACAAGGACAACTAAGATATATTAAGTTAAATAAGTTATATGTATAAAGGGAATCTACTCATTCAAATGTAAACTGCATTTTATGTCAAGAAGGTCATATCAGATACTAGCTACTAGACAACTGCCGTGGCATTTCATATTCAAAAGAAGAGTAAGTAAAGAAAAGTATTTCGCTCCAAGTATATGAATATCACTCTGGTTCCCGCCAAATGTGGCAAAGGTAAAGTTATGAAGCCTGTAGGGGGGGGAAAAAAACAAAAAACACACTAAACTAAAAACAAAACTGAAAATGTTTTGCCGACCGCAGACGCTATCTGGGGAGGATTGTGCTGTCAGCTCCGCCCATGCAAAACCACCCATAATGCAATGCAATTGACCCACCTCTAGGGACAAGCACACCCTTATGCGCTAGCACAGCCACACGCAGGGCTGTATGCCATGGTCTCATTGGAGGCTGCTGTGATGAACCCATATTTGGATATGTCAATGTCTTTTTGCCACAAAGCAAAAAGGACGCAATTCAGTCAGGGTTCAATGCTCTAACTTATAACAAAGGGGAGTTCAAACACTTACATCAGCGGCCAAACTGATCATAATGTGCAACCCTGCAACAGGACTGGGTGGAAGTCTTTAAGTTGGTTCTGGGATGAATATGAGATGGTAACGCAATCACGCAATCACACACACACACACACACACACACACACACACACACACACACACACACACACACACACACACACACACACACACACACACACACACATTGATTGCGTGTGACTGTTTCAAACTTCCTCTCAGAGAGCGGCCTTTGGCGAGAGGAAGAGGAGGCGTGTCCTAAGCCATGGTTTGTCATGAAAAATGACTTCGACCTCATTTTAAAATGACGCCATCTCCTCCAGACCAGAGACCTAATGAGATGCGATGAGGGGGGCTACCGGCGCTCCACTCCTTTCTTTCATTTCTCAGTTTGACACGGAGTTGGTGGTCGGTGGTCCCTGGAGATAACAGCTGCTCCGTGGTGGTGGGGGGGGGGGGTCATCCAAGCCTAACGTGAGGGTGGGTGTCGCTGGGAGCCTCTGAGCATGGAGCCTGTAACGCAGACACAGGGAGGGGAAATGGCTGCCAGCCCAGATAAGGTCTATCACAGGGAACCCTCCCCCTTACTCCCTGGCTTCACACTCCTCACTACAGGGAGTCAGGATCACTTCCTCACCGGCAGTTACAGACACACGCACGCACGCACGCACGAGAGAGACACGAACAACTGAACCGTGGCCTAACAGTTGATCAGTAGGTATTGAAAGTAGTAGACAAGTAGACTAACCCGTGGTAAATATGTGATCAATCTTATATCTATACTTTAACTGCATCTCTGACATCAGCTGAGGTGCATGGCCAGTCTGAGGGTGAACTCTTGAACTGTAATTTGCCAGATTGGGGTCTGGTGTCTGCAGATACTACCCTGAGGGTTGGTCAGACTCCAGATTATATTCGCCACACAAGAAGTGTGTAAATGTTCCATGAAGGAGCATCGTGCTCCGGTTACACTCCTTGATGTAAAATATAATTAAGTATCAAATGTAAAAGACATCACCCTTTCACCACAGCAATCACCTTTGTTCAAAATGATTTCAAATTGTGAAAGAAATCGGAAGAATAAAACCCATCCACCTCAACCAATCGGCCTAGGGATGTCTTCTGAGAAACAGGCGGGAAATCACAATTTCAATAAAAGTAATGGCTGCAGTAAACAGAAAAAAGATTATTTTATGACTATACAATGCTACTCAAAGGCAATGATTAAAAAAAAAACCTAACAATATGATATTTTTAACCTCACAAAATGTACGCCATCAGCTTGAGGATAAAATGTGACATATATTGCAGGGTAGGCCGCAGCTCTTGGTATTCACTGCAGTTAAAGCGACGTTTCTTTATCCATGTGGGCTGCGAGGGAAGAACAGAGACTCGAGACTATTTCAATAAACTTTTTTCACGCCGCCCACAGTGCAGCTTTGCAAACTATTTCTGTGTCTCTGCATCTCGTCCTCTGCTACAGGGAGTCACCACCGCGCCCCATCTCACGTAGGTTTCCGTTGTCGTGAAAACCGCATACCTTTAGCAGAGACGGAGGGCTAGCAAAGAGAGAGTGTTCTCACATTCACAGGGAAACGAAACCTCTGGCCTTTCAGCTGTGAAAAAACCATCATGTAACGCCAGAAATACAAAGTCAGGTTATAAACGCAGCAACGGCAACGTTATATGTAACCGCCTCAGTGAACTTGGGCTTCAAGTCAAAATGAACAAATTACTTCTGTTTAGTACAAATTGGTTTGGTATCTGTCATTTTAATTTACTCCATAGCAGACGTGTTACAATGGTTGTGTCACTGAATAGAATTTAAATAGCGTTTTCAAGTCGATTCAGTTGTATTAAAATAAATAATAATAATATATTGGGTCATGTGATTACTTGTTCATGTCCGTTAACATAGTCTTTGAGATGTCTTTGTCATTCTTGGGTTGTTCATTTTGTACCTGCAAGCAACAGGAAATAAAACGTGTTCATCAAGTGATTACTTCCTGAAATACTTCTTTGATACCGATCAAAAATCAACAGTCCACAGTCATATGTGCATCAAAATGGTTTTAACTCCCTTGCTCTTGCCAATGAGTCTTCAAAGCTATTCCACGTGAGTAAGGAAAATGCAGTTATCTCAACTCAAAGATTGGTTCCCAGCAGCATGATGGGCTATCTACTAAGAATAGCGTTGCAGTGTGTTGTAACCTTTCTTCCCCCTCTGGTTTGGATGATTAAAGATTACCCAACATGACATGACAAACCCGTTCCTCAAAAGACCCACAGTTGTCCACTTAATGGCACCGTAAACTATAGCATCGTGCTAAACTGACCAACGGTAAATTACATTCTCTTTTAAAATAAAGTGCAAAACAGTAATGGAAATGTACATCTCTGTGCCCTGTTGGTTCTACGGCAGAGAACCAACAGAAGTGTTCTGGATTTGGAGGCTAGATGTTCAGTTCTCCAAGAGAAAGATTGGGA
Source organism: Trachyrincus murrayi (assembly GCA_900323305.1). Taxonomy (NCBI): domain Eukaryota; kingdom Metazoa; phylum Chordata; class Actinopteri; order Gadiformes; family Macrouridae; genus Trachyrincus; species Trachyrincus murrayi. Next base: position 77,633 of record OOFB01017572.1, on the reverse strand, counting down.
GACGGTTATTATGCATGAATGAAACGATAAAGGTCACGACCCTCCATATTCAACTGAATTCATCTGGGGTCCTCGTCACTCGGGTACAAGCGCATTCCTAACACTGGACCAGAAAGCTCTGTTCAGCTCGTAGCCTTTCTGAAAATAAATAGTAATGTCTTACTAGGGCCCTTACAAAAAGTACACGAGCAGGAGGGGGAAGAAAAAAAAAAAAGCGAGCAAGAGACGGAAGCAGAGAACGAGAGCAGCTTTCGACTGTTGGACCGCTTCCTGTGGTTGCACCACGTGGTCGCCGAGGGCTTTCAAAAGGAGACGACTTCTTCTTCGTCCACTTCTTGGACAGACAGAAGCGGGAGCGGCGGACTTCAAGCGGCCCTCGTCAGGAGCAAAGAGACTGAAAGCGTATAACGCCTTCGCTATGGTAAAGTATGAAACACGTCACATTGTGAGGCCATTGTAATTGACTCGGTTGTAATTGACTCGATTCATTTGATGAAATAACGAATGTATCTCTTGAAGTCGTGCGTTAGCCGTGCGGTAAATTGTGTCTCGTTTGCTTGTTTTCCATTTCGTCCTGCTCCGGATTTAAAAATATGTTTTATTATTAATCAAGTCCACATATTCGCATGTACAATTCTTAAGTCCAATTTTAAATGTAATTGTTTTCATTTTTTATTGTTTTGTGTTGAGTTGTGTTGAATACTTGCAGGCCCTCAGAGTTCATTTCAATTTGAAAGACGGGACCTCTCATTTAAACATTTTTTTTTTAATTTGTAAAATTTAGTAAAATGTACAAAATGAACAAATCGTTTAGTGTAATAAAACAGCTTACTCATGCCTACCAACATGGCTGCCTCGAGACAGCGCTTCGCCCTGAACATGGCCGCAGAAACTGAACTGAGCCACAGTTAGTGAAAAGGGGCGGAGCAAATACTTCTTTCTTTTTTTTGTGTGCCTTCCACAGTCTAACTGTCCAATAGTGTCGGCTCTCGTCTCGGGTCCCCGGACACACTGAGATGTATGCAAATATCTTCAAGGCAAATCAGGAACTGGGCACTCCTCTGGTTGTACCGGTTCACTGAAAAGCATGTTCACACTGGGGGTTATCAGCGTGTCAGTTGTGTTGTGTTTGTTGGTGTTTTTTTTTTGTTTGTTTGTTTTTTGGGTGGGGTTACTCGGCTGTCTGGAGTGTCACCGAGCGTGAGCTCCTGCAGGTGCTCCCAGACAAGAGGAGGAGCCGGCGGGGGGGGGGGGGGGGGGGGGGGGGGGGGGAGGAAGAGGAGCCAGACCAGACGGACGGCAGAGGACGACTGGATGTACAGTGCAGTCATCCATAAAGTAGAAAGCACTACTAAACTCCTCGCCCACAGTGTAGTGTTTCCTACTTTATGGATGAGTGTACTGTTGGCTACGGGGGGACAGAGCAGGAATGAGGAAGGAAGAAAAGACAGAAAGAAAAAGAGGAAGCAGCTTTCTCAGACGTGGCCATCTGCTCCCTGGTGTGTTACCGTTGTCGGGTCACATGGGGGGCGGGCGGCCCGGTGGGGAGCCGCTCTTCTTGAACGCCTGTAGACACGTTGTGACTGTTGGAAATGTCTCAACAGTTGTCAAATTGTGCTTTTTTTGTCAAAGTTTAATTTTATGCGTAGAAATGTGGTGTATGTTGGTATATTTGTGTTTATGATACATGTTTAAAGTCTTTGTTCACTTGTGTTTGTGTTTTGTTAAAAGCTTCAAAAAATAAAAACGATTCTTGCAGCTACTTGTGACTCTTTCTAAACGCTAAAGGAACATTTTATTAGATGAATGAGATTAGCACCACGTGTTTCTGTGAAAATATACATACTTTATTCCAGTAAAAAGACTCAGAAATCACCACCAATTTCCTCCTGTGCATTAACCCCTTAATTACTGTCTTCAACCGACACTGTCTGGACATGCAAAGAAGACGTCTGAAAAAAACAGATTAACAAAAATATTTACACACGAGCTTCCAAAAGGGTAATAAAAACATGAATATATAAAAGGTAACTCTTCCGCCGACTGAAAGCACGAATGCAGATCAGGAAAGGAAAGAAAAAAAAACAACAGATTCCCTCGTATGAAAATATACCACATGGTCAAAAGTCCACACACCAAACTCTGCTCCTGTATATACAGACGCCACTCCTACGGCGTCAATTCCACCGCAGCCACACGCCGCTCAGCGCTCGCTGGCGGTCGAACCCCCGGACCACGTGACAAAACACAGACATAAATAACACAAATAAGGCAGAACATCGTCATGCAATGCAACGCAGCCAATAAACATCCTGTAAACAACGTGTTAAGACTAAACCGGGTCTCGTAAGGCTAAATATTATCCGTCGACCCTTAACGGCCTAAACGCTAGCTATGCATCTAGGCCGTATTCGGTTAGCACGCGGAGGCTAACAGTCCGCTATAGATGTGCGTTAACAGTGTAGCCGCCTACGCTAGCAAGCAGGAGAAGAGAGGGGGGGAGTGCTTAAATTGCATCATTAAAGGCCGTCCGATACAAAATAGTGGTACAATTATTCGTCCCTGTACATTTCGGCATTTCTTTTAGGCATCCCCTTACCCAACCGCATAAACAATAATAAACAGATGAATAAATAAATAAATATATACATAGATACACAGCCTCCGCTCTCCCCCTACCTCTCATCTACAGCCCAAGTCTAAAGTGTCATTGTTAACCTCCCCCCCCCCCCATACCCTCCTGTTCTTCCTTGGCATCTCTGCTCTTTAGTGTTCTCCCGTTTATGTAGCACAGACTTACAGCACACACATGTACTGAAACTAAATATTACTACACTAACGCAACATTCATGACATGAGCAAAAAGAGCTAAATTCATTGTAACCAGGTGCACCTCCTACTTCCATGGCCGGCGACCTACTGTAGGCCCAACTATACACACTAACTGTCCTCTTCTATCAGGGCCTTGTTTCAACGCTCGCCTGGCTGTCTGGTGGCTGGTGCCGGGTCTGGACTCTGCTATGCTAACATGCTAGGCTAACAGCACCGAGGAGTTTGGCATATTCTGTAGTTCTGACACACGCAGGCCCGACCGGTGGCACAGAATCCACAAAAAAATAAAAATTACAAACCTGAGAAAATGACTTAACATCCCTGTGTTGGGACAAATAACATTTAAAGACAATCGCTGTGTGTTATTATTACTCAGGGCTCATGGGATAAGAGCGAGCGCTAAAACGGTCAAGAACAATCTGACAAGCTAAGCTAAGCGTTAGCCTGCACGTTAGCTTCAAAAGCGTGGTCTAAAGTAAGAGTTAGAGCATGCATTACTGCTTTAAATCTGATTATTGGTTATCTGGTTATTGGTCGGACAGACGATTGCGTAGCTTGGAGGAGATCCAAGGTCAGAGGTACTACATGCTGTGGTTAAAACTGTCATGCCATATCGTGTCAAGACAGAATACTTAGCTCCCTAGTCACTGCTAAACTGCGTCACTTGATATTGATATGAGAATTACAATCTCATGCCAGTCAACAGCCAATTTTTTACCAAATGTTTGAAAATGGCTCAGATTTTTTTTAAATAGTTTAAAAAAATGTATACATATATTTGTGTTTGTTTTATAAAGGAGAATGTATATACATTGTTGGCACTCACAAGTCTCTACTGTCTTGTTACTTGTACTGTATGACTGAATACTAAATACTGGTGCATGTTGAGTATAACATTTTCTGTTTATGTTTCTATTAAAACATAGATTTCGTTCCTACGTGACGGAATATAGCCAAGCAGGCGTTGTTTAGACACGATGTTGCACCATGCCGTGTGACGAAAACTGTTTGCTGATTGCAGATTCTCTTTCTCACACGCACATGCTTGCAGATTCACAAACTACATTTTGTCTAGCTGCAGACCAAATGTTAGCATCACTACGAGTTCAGATTGAATGATAATTTCTTGAAAGAAAGAAAAAAAGGCAGATTCAGTCTCCCGATCAGAGCTGTCTGCAAACTTCCTCACAGGAAATGACAGCTAAGTCAAGCTATGCTAAGCTACGATACCCACAACACTAGCTTACTAGTTACCTTGTTATGTTTAGTAACTTTCTTCTCTCGCATGACTAGTGAGACATGATGGTAAATGACGACTAAAACTCAACAACCACGCAATCGAGAATAGGGACAACCTATCATTTAAAATACCTAAGTAATGGATGATCCTTTCTTCTATGAACTGAAGCAGTTGAATTAAAGACTTTTGTATGTCTGTACGTACATGTATGTCATGATAGATTGCGTATTAATAACTAAATATTAGTATGCATATGATTCTCGAGTTTGAAAGTCTTTAAGGGGCTTAATTCAAGAGCAACATCATACATAAGAAATGTAAAACAATGGGAACACTGGCTTGTATGCAGATTTGGATATAAATCTATTTGGATGCTTGAACATGCTTCGGCATGCTCTTAGGATCGATTATTGTCCTTGTTGGTTTCATTAGATCGCTAGCAGCTGCACTAGTAGTAGTAGATATAGGGTCTAAGGTAAAACTAAAACACACTGACTGCATTTTGTGAGTCAGTTCTTATTGGATGGACAAAAAGAACATTGACTTCCTGGATACAGACGAGAAAAAAACAAAAAAAACAAAAACAAGCTTTCAAAATAAAAGTGCTTTCTTTGTGACGTGACCGTGGTGGGGTGTTAATCTTTCTTGCCTGAACCCAGCCGCTTGAAGAGCTTCCTCCCCTTGGAGAAGAAACTCTTCTTCTTCTTGCCCGGCGGGGAGCAGTCCGCCTGGTCCTCGGTCCGCGATGCCGCGTCCGGCGGGGGAGGGGAACCGTGGCCGGGGTCTGACCCCGGGTCCGGGGCCGGGTCCGGGGCCGGGTCTGGGGCCGGGTCTGCCGGCTCAGGGTCTGTGCGCTCCGGGCAGGGAGGCTCTGTGTCGGGGCCTCGAGTCTCTTCGGGCGTCGGCGGCGGCGGCGGGTCTGGGTCTAGCAGCTCCACGGCGGGGGTCAGTCTCACCTTTTGGGGTTTCAGAGAAAACACACTGAGATCTGTAGGACTGACGCCATTGTTTGGACTGCTCATCATATTATATGTCTTTTACTGCTGGGCAACTGGAACACATTTTCACAGACGTTAGTGGGAGTAAGTGGGACACACTGAACAGGGACGACCTCCTCCCTGGTCGACTACAGGGCTGTGGGGTGCTGGTGGGGTCCTATGCAGTGGGACTACTGCTACGGTTAGCCACAGGGGACATGAACGGGGACATTATGAGGAGGGTGATCGGGACACTACAGGGACAGAAGTGTGTGGACCACTGCATCGCGGAGCAGCAACACTTACGATCAAGTCTCAAAGTGAACACTTCGTTTCTGCTTCTGGCAAAAAGGCATGGCGGGAAAAACAAAAAGACACGAACCAGGCGGGAAATTAAAGCAACCAGACAGAAGAAGCAACCCAAGACACAACGTAAGAGTGACGCGCGCGTATAGAAACATGACAGTGCAACCACATGGAAACACGTGCACAAAGTGGCACTGTGCTGACCCACTGTAGCATAGAGGACAGGTGGGTCACGGGCCTACCGGTGTGTCTCTCTTGGGTTCTGGTGCAGGCTGGGCAGGCGGAGGAGACCCCTGGGGAGCCTCGTCTGGCAGGGCCTGCAGGAAGTTGGAGGGCACCAGGCCTTTGTGTCCGTTCAGGTCCCCCTATAGAGAGCAATGGTTTAGCAATGGAGGAACACCGGAGTCCACCTTTAAGCCCAGAGCACACGGCCCACGCCGGGACAGCTGAAACATACAGCCCTGCCGCTGCAGCCGCGGTCCGTGTGTTTTTTTTCTTCTTCTACAAATATGAACGGAGACTCGCACACGCTTTGGGCTTTAAAGACGGAGACGACAGTGATGTCATGGGTGTTCGTGGAAACTTACGTAGAAGAAGCCATCGTCGTCCATGTCTCCCAACACGTGGATGATGTCCCCGGCGCTGAAGGTCAGCTCCGCCTGAACAAGTTGCACGGACGAGAAGATGAGAAGACAGACAGAAGACGTGTCAGGTAAGGATTGATACACATCTGGCGCTGATCAATCATTATATATCATTCTTATGTTTTATCACATTATTAAGTATCATGATACGTGCAACTTTACTACAGTAACAAGTTGTACTATTATGCCTTGCCGCAAACCTATGCACATACATATTTTAGTCATTTAACGAAATAAATCCTAAATCCTACACATTTCCCTTCGATCAATCACTGAGTCCTCATGTAAACATGAAGCAGGTAAGGTAAGGGGGGGGTTAAGGTCGGACCTCTATGTCCGTGTTGGGAGAGCTCTCTCTGGGATCATAATCAAAGATGGCCACCATCCTACGGGCTCCAGGGTTTCCTACAGCAGCAGCGGCAGCACTCTGGCTGGAGTCTGTGTGTCAAACAGAGGAGATGCAGAAAGGTAAGTGTCAGGTCTCCATCCAACGTGAGGAACAGCTAGACCTCGGGGCTCCCCTCTGGAGTCTCTGCATGCAGGTGGAGCGCCCGCAGCATCATGCTATGCTGGGAAAATGCAATGGTCAACACATGCCGGTTCTAAGAAAATAAAACAGGATATGAAAGTCCTGCAAGTTAAAGGAAAAGGCCAACGACAAGGAAACATGGTCTGCATGTACTGCACCGTCTCCCATCTTCTAATACGAGTCAAGCAAAATGCAAAAACCAAAGAAATCCACCACACACCTTGACGACACTATCAAATTAAATTTATATTGTAGAAACATAACGTGCGGATAACACATCTTTTTAATGAATGAATAAGGCAAAGTCTATACGATCGTTGCATTGACGTCATTAACGCACACACACACCCCAAAACCAAACAGTCCCTGGTGGGGATGGACACGAGGATAAGCTGTAACTTGGATAGAGGAGGCGAGAGAGAAAAACAGGATGTGGTAAAATGTATCAGGACGACATGCAGGAGGGCGTGCATGTCGACAGAGACAGAGACACGGGGCCCGGGGGGGGGGAAGGTGGATCATGATGGATACCCACCTGGACTGCAGGAGTCTACGCTCTCCTCCCAGAGCGCTGCAGACTCCACTGGAAGAAGAAACAGGGCAGAGCTGGTTAAATCTGGTTCCATCTGACCGAGACCCAGACCCAGACATGACTCACACTCTCATGCAGAAACTACCACGACCAAATAGGAACAGTGAACAAAGTCAACAGAAGCTGCCAAAGAAGATCAACCACACAAAACGAGATGAGAATCACACGTGGAGGAGATCAGAGGGGATCAGAGGGGATGGGTGTACTGTCTGCAGAAACAATCAATAACTTCATATTCACCGTCTTATTTGATTATATTAAACATCTATAGGAATATTGACGAAAGTCCACAGTTTGCGTTAGCCTATGTTAGCCTATGTTAGCCGACCACGGTTTTTGCACATAATTAAAAAGGTACTACTCAGCCAAACGAGTAATAATTCTGGAAATATTTGAATCTCATTTCCAGCTACAGCTGCGTTTTCATAACACATCCTTGTATATACTTGACACAACCAAGTAGCGATTTAAGGTTTTAGCTGCTCCGTGGATTTTCATTGGCGCATACACAGACACAAAAGGCTGGTAATATGCCACAAACTATGAAGCATGAGATGGACATTCCTGTCGGAGCTCGCATAGGGAATGAATGTGTATTTCAGAACAGAGTACGCAGTTCCTTCTTCTGCCTGTCGCCCTGCGGTCGTTCTGCAATGACTGGACTCTAGGGCCAGTACAGACCGGTCTCTTATCTGCCCGATCGGACTGAAATAACAGGCAGCAAACCTCCGATCCCCTCTGGTCACTGAATGAGTGGCAGCACGTGAAAGCTTCAATGAGAGAGAGCGAGAGAGAGAGAGAGAGAGAGATGGAGAGAGAAAGAGAGAGAGAGCGAGAGCAAGAGAAAGAGAGAGAGAGAGAGAGAGAGAGAGGAGAGAGAGAGGGCAGAAAATCGAGCTAGACGGATGGTAAAAGAGCGAGAGCGAGAGTGGTAGAGCCATAGAGAGAGAGAGAGAGCCAGGCGAGAGAGACGAGGATGCACACGGTCAGCAGTGAGACACACCTTTCTTGGATCGCCTGGGTTTTGGCGGGGCGGCAGTAGGGCGCGGTGGAAGCGGGGCATGTGAACGAGTGCCTTCATGGAATTTAAAAAATAATCACAAACGGTAGAAGAGACGAGGACCACAAACAAACCAAACGGTTTCAGGGAAACCAAAAGGGAAACACAGAGAGACAGACGCGACACGTCGAGAGGCAGCGGATGGCAACAAGTAGGCAGCATGAGGAGACGCCCGTGATCAACAATGACAACCCATGACGCAGCACCGAGGCCCGGCGGGTGTTGGAAAATCAAAAGGGATTATTACATCGCCATGTTGTGAACAGCATCATAGTGCCGAGCACAACGTGCCTCTCTGTAGTTAACAGTTTGTTCGACGGTGATTCAATAGAAACACCGCCGAGCCCAAAACAAACCATTAAAGGGCACACAGAGGAATCTGCCAAGGGAACCAATTATGTCCACTTGAACACTGTGAGACCAACAGAGTGGATGAAGTGGTCCTCTAGCGTTGACCTGTGTGTTTACAGGTCAACGGTAAACACACAGCATGTGCTCCTCCAATGGGCCCAACAAACATATCAGCGACAGTCAGCAGATGCATGAGCTACAATATAGTTCAAATTAAAACAGTAGCTCACTACAATAGTAGCTTAAGAGTGGTACCACTGCTATTTTAGTGAGCTACTATTTAAATTTTCTAAACTATCAAGTAAATCACCAAGTGTTTCGTGCATATTACAATCTGCATCCTGTGAACACATTTCATCGGAGATAACATCTTTCAGTTCGTCACAGAAGACGATGCTTGTCATTTAGCCGAATCACGGCAGTTGGAAGGCGGCTTCCGTGTATGGCGGTTGCTAGGTGACCCTTTGGGAGGGGGCTGGCTGATGATTGGCTGCCTACCTATCTTCCCCATGGAGGCCTCGGTGGCCAGGAAGCCCTGCTGTAGCAGCTGCTGCCGCGTCTCCTCGTCCTCCACCTGGATCTCAGACACCATGTTGCACGGCACGTATCCATGGCGACCGCCGGACTCCCCCCGGTAGAAACCATCTGCGTCCTTATCTCCGTACACCTGGAGCACCCGGAGGGGGGTGGGGTGGGGGGGGTGAGGTGAAGTTAAACGGTCAGATGGCAGAAGATACCGATACCAAAGTGACACAATGTTTCTGGTCCATCACCCTATATTGCAACATCTATATACGACTACAACTGAGCTATATACGACTACAACTGAGTTACATACGACTACAACTGAGCTATATACGACTACAACTGAACGTGAAGGTGAGACGAGGACATACCTTGATGATCTGTCCCTCTCTGAAGGGCAGCTCGTCCTCCGAGGCGTCAGGGTTGGGGGACATGGTGGTGGGGTCGTAGGGGAATAGGGCCACGAAGATCCGGACATCGCTCTCCCCGATGCTCTCCTGAGGCTCCACAGCCCCTTTTTAAGAACACACACAATAAAAAGGATCCGTATACACGTATTACACTGCTAAGCAAATAAATCCACTGCACACGCGTGCGTAATTTGACAATGTGCTGTCAGTGGTGCTTTGACATTTGCTTTGGTTTGGGGCCGTGGTGGCCTTGCTGTGCAGATTGTTGGCCTGGCCCGGCATGTCCTGAAAGGGGGACTTTTCAACCTCATCTCTATCGTAGGGATATAGTGTGAAAAACGCCTGCAGTTGTTGCCGATGCTCTCGGTGTCTGGCGGACAAAGGTAGCGTGGAGATCTGGGTGCAGGTAACATGGAGGAAGGGTAAGCATTGTTCATTTGCATACACTACCCACACCGAAATCATACAAGTTCCCCTTTAAGAGAGGTAATCAAGCCAAAGCACGGATCCTAAGCTCCACTAACACTGCATGGTCAGATGGGAGCACAGCCAGCAGGACCTCACCCACACTGCACTAAAACACTTAAAAACACTGATAGATGCAGTTTATATGCAATATATCTAATATATTTAAGAGTGCAACAGAAAGAGAAAGACGGAACGATAAACGGGGGCAGCAGACGTCGAGCAGTTTCAGAGAGTGCTCTTCTGAAAGGTGCCACGGTGCAGGGAACCGTGGCCCGCCTAATGAACGCGGGTCAGTGGCCAACTGAACCATGAGCTAAGCCACGCTGTAGAGAAGTGTTCTCCTGTCTCATTAGGGCGGATCAGCCCATCTGTGGCAAGTCAGGCACGCGCACACACATGCACACGTGTGCGCGCGCACACACACACACACATGCACACGCGCGCGCACACACTTTCACATCCTCGCCGATGTGCGAGCAGATAGCAACATGACTTCTCTGTGGCTCCCTTCCTCTTATCTGCACACGTGTGCGTGCCACTTCTGCACAGACGTGCGCAAATGAACCCAAAGAAAAAAAAAAGAGTCAACTGTGAGAACAGTGTGTTGTGGTTATGAACAGTATCTGCATGCACATCACTGCTTCATCGCCATCACTGAGAGAGAGAGAGAGAGAGAGAGAGAGAGAGAGAGAGGAAGAGAGAGGGAGAGGGAGAGGGAGGAAGAGAGAGAGCGAGAAAGAGAGAGAGAGAGAGAGAGAGAGAGAGAGAGAGAGAGAGAGAGATCACAGGCGAGTTGCAGAGGGATAGGACAGGGAGGGGCCGGGCAGAGAGGCCTCTATTTCTGCCTGGAGGTTGAGTTTCACTGCTGGCTAATCTGGGGTTACTATTTTCAACTCTGTCACTTCCTCCCGTCTCATGTCATGACAAGCCCCTTTGAGTTAAGCTGGTTCTTAGCTTAGAAGGCTCTCTCTCTCCCTCCCTCCCTCCCTCCCCCACAGCTACAGCACCGCGCCCATCTCCCCCTCCCCCCGCCCAGGGATCCTACACGGGGCGATAATCTGACCACCATCCTGTGTGACTTAGGGAAGCCCGGTCAAGTGGAGGTGGGGGCCCGTATTCTCTCTCTCTCTCCCCCCCCCCCTCTCTCCTTTCTTTCTGACTTTCTCTCCTCTCTGACTTCTCCATGCAGCAGAGTGAGAGGGAGAGAGAGAGACAGAGAGAAAAGAGAGCTAGGCAGAGACAGAGAGGGAGAGAGAGGGAGAGAGAGAGAGAGGAAATGTGTGTGTGGAAAAGAGGAAAGAGCGGCTGACCTTTAGGCTGCCCGGCAGGCGAGGTCTGGTCTCCCCGAGGTGGACCCGCCGCCTCTACCGGTGGAGCCCTGCCAGTGTCCTGATAGACACAACAGAGGAAGCGTTTAACACAGAAGCACCAGCAAAGCGAGGACACACACACACACACACACACACACACAGAGGAGAGGACGGTGACGGGTTGAGGGGTTGACTCATAGAGACACTACTGCTGCCGGGAAGGACCAAGAGAGGAACCCGGAGCCCGATTGAGGACTATCAGAACGAAACACAAAACAGCGAAACACAAGCGCAATAGAAATGCATTCCCCCGTTGCAGAGGGACACATTTCCGTGTGCGCAAAATGTGCACACGGTGACAGCTACTGGCGGTAAACTGGCGGTAGGTTAGGGGGATTCACCCGTGGCTGCTGCTGGCCTACGGCGGGGTAGGCCTGTGGATCCGGCTTGGGCCCCCGGGGGCCATGGAACTGTCTCCCGTAGTCTCCCCGCGGCCGCTCCACCCACCACTCGGAGCTCATCTGGTCCACCACAACCTCTCCCTGGCCGTAGACGCCGGGCTCCTCGCCGTCCTCCGCGCCGTACTCCACGTCGATCTCGGCCCCGGGGCCCGTGGGCGACCGCAGCGTGCGCACAGTCTTGCTCACTAAGTAGGCACCCGGTGGAGCTGCGCTGCACCCGGGCTGCACCGCCTCCGCCTCCGCCTCCGCAGCCGCCATCCGTCTCCTCCGCAGGGCCTCCTTCCGGAGGCGGTCCCCCAGCCCTCCGATCTTGGACGCGGCTCGCTCCCGGGTGTGGGGGGCCGCCTGGGGAGCAGCCTGGGCTGGGGGCCCCGAGACCCGGCGGCTGCTGGGCCCCTCGTATAGGCTGGAGTCGTCCTCCGCCTTCTCCTCCTCGTCCTCCTCCTTGGGGTAGCGCACCCTCTGCTGCTGGGTCTTGGGCCGGACCTGCAAGGCTCCGAGTCGCGGTGGAGGCTCTTTGGTTGGTGCTTTGAGGTGGTGGTGCTGCTGGTGCTGGTGAGGGTGGGAGTGTGGGTTGGCGTTGGGCTGTGGGGGGTGGAGGTGGTGTCGGGGACTGTGGTGCAGGCGTTCAGGGCACGGCAGGGGGCCGTCTCTGGGGTGGGGGAAGGCAGTCCGGGGGCGGGGCCGCCTGCGGTGAGAGGAGTGCTCCTCCTCGCTGAGCTCTGTGATGATGAAGGGATCCCGGTTCTGCCGGGCCTGGGGGGGAAGCTTCAGGATGCGGTCCAGGACCTCCTCGTCACTGTCGGGGGGCTCCGACTTGTGCAGCTGCAGCGTGCGGAGGTATGGGCGGGTGGAGGCGGGGGGTCAAAGCAGGCCAAGCAAAGGGTGGTGGGCGAGGGTGAAGGTGTGTGTGTGTGTGTGTGGGGGGGATATAATGATCAGTGGGACGACAGGGGGGAGGAGAGGGATCAGGGGGGAGAGTCAAGACAAAGCAGCAGGCAGCAGGCAAGGAAAAGAAATGAAAGAGAAGCGTTACATTCAGAAAAAAAGAACAAAACACACAAACAAGAACTTAAAGTAGAAACGGAAACGAGAAAGAAGCCCACGTCACGGCGAGAACAGAGGAGCGCCAACAAGCCCAGTCGACAATAGTGCCGAGAGACGTTGTGATGTGATGATGTCACGGCGACGGCGTCGTCTCTTACCCTGCCGGCCGCCACCGTGTAACCCCGGGTCCGTGCTTCAGTGCGGCGGTCCGAGTAGAAGTCTTCCTCCTCCTCCTCCTCTTCCTCCTCCAGGATGTCAGACAGGTCCGAGCGGCTGTTATCGGCGTGGTAGTCGCCCTGGGAACACAAAAACACAGAGCGCCGTGGATAACACACCGATACCTACCCAACATGGCACCTTCCCGGTGTATTGGGTCCCGCTAGGGTGTCGCCTCTTACACAGGAAAACTCAGTGTGTGTTACTGTTACATTAAGATACTGATGAGTGACGAAGTGAGCTTCTATCTATCTAAAGTTAGAGATACAGAAGCTACTAAGAAAGGTAAAGTCACTAAAAATGTTGCTCTCAGAATAAACTAGTGCATTGAAAACTAAACATCCCCCGTCCCACCAACTCTCCTCCTCAAGACTGCAGACTTTGAAGCCCCTGCTGACCTGCGGTCTCCTGCCGTACTGGGGCTCCTGGTCCTGCCTCAGGAAGTCATTGATGGACACCAGGCGCGTGTTCTCCGGCTCCTCCTCCGCCTCCCACTCCTGCGGGGAGGAGCTGCGGGGCCGCAGGGGGTGGGTGTCCTGGGGGTCGAGCAGGTCCGACATGGGGGCTTTGGGGGGGCTGGGGATGGGCTCGGGGGTGCTGAGCTTGGCACTGGGTTCCTCCAGGAACTCTGAGATGGAGGGGAAGGGGCGCATGGTCCCAGGGCTGTCCGTGTCTCTGCGCTGGTCCTGCATGAGGGCTGCAGCTGGTACTGGCGGAGCGGCCGCTGCTACTGGTGCTAGGGTGGCCGGTGGCGGCGCTGGGTGTAGCACTGCTGGGTGTAGCACTGCTGGGTGTGGGACGGAAGCGGTGGGCGAGGTCACATTAATCTGTGGAAACAAAACACCGTATGAGATTCAACTTCAAAACCAAGATGTACCGTGTTATAAAACACGTGTGAGGCCAGTGCCACTGAGCTGGGGCGTACCGTGGGCGTGCTGGTGGTGTGGGCCGCTGGGAAGCTGGTCCCGCTGGGGACCGGGGCAGCGCCAGGGCTGGCCCAGGCGTCCGCGTACGAGGCAGCAGAGAAGAGGGCTTTCGAGTGGTGGTGGGGCTGCTGCTGGTGCTCGTGGTGGTGGGGGTGGGGGTGATGGTGTGCAACAGCAGCATTGGCAGCGGCCCCCGCGGCGAGGAGCGTCATGGCGTGGGCGTCCAGCAGCGGCACGGCGTGGGGCAGCATGGAGACTTTGGCAGCAGAGTTCCCATACGGGACGGAGGGAGGCTGGTGCAGGAGGAGGGGGAGGGTGCCGGGGGGGGGCGGCACGACCGGAGCGGGGGCGGCTGGCCCCGCCATGACGGCGGCCAGCTTGGCGGGCACGTGGACGGGGAGGGAGTCGCAGGACTCACCTTGGGCGGAGGTGGTGCGCACGGTGAGATCCTGGGCCAGCTGCAGGCTGTGGATCTGAGACGGGCCCAGCAGGGCACTGCCCGCTGTGGGGGAAGACACCTCCAGCACCTGGAGACAATCAAACCCACATGAGATGGGATCCACTCACATCTTTTACTTTTACTGAATATTGTTGTGCATCATAATATTTGACATATTTTGCTGTTTGCTGACGTAACGCATCAGAAAAGCAGAAAATCCCTTATAATTAATGTCTATGCATTCATTTTTGTTTGAAACCAAGGCATGCCCAACAAAGTATTACACATGCATATTGAATATAATCTACAGAATATACACGTGATCACTATTACTATCACAATAGTGTCATCACATTTTCATCCACCTAACATGCAGCCACAGTGTACTACATGTAGTCACAGTGTACTACTCTTGCCTTTTTCTTGTCGGCATAGATGGTGTATCCGGTGACGTGGACCCCGTTGGAGGTCCCAGCAGCATCGATGGTGACGGGCAGCCAGCTGATGAGGGCAATCCCCGGGGAGGGGCCTTGCTCCAGCTGCACGTCCAGCGGAGCGTCCGGTGGACCTGGGGAGAGCAAGGATTAAGCATGCTAGCTCGGCCAGTGGCGTGCCAGCAGATAAAGACATGCATACCGGCGTCTCCAAACAATTCACTTAATCCCATATATTAATAACACCACCGACGACGCGGACGATGACCTATCTTGGACTTGTGATGTAATCGGCCGCGGCGGCTTTGGCATAGCGAGCTGCATACAAGACAGCCTACTTCATAACCCCCCCCCCCCTCTTCAAGTTAACCATTTTAAAAGGAATCCACACAAATCCATCAGAATAATGAAAGGGCATATAGAGAATTATCTCTGCACAATAACTAATCTTACACATTCTCTATATGACTAGAAGACTACATAAGAGGCCTATATGTAGATGATCTATGCTGGCAATTCACCCTGAACGGAGGAGTTTCAAAAGGGTGACCTAGATCTTTCAACTCTAGCTAAATGTGGGCCTGGTCGGCATTGATTGGTTTACTGTAGCATGGCTGAAATGTTTCTGTTATGGGTCTTACTCAGTTCTCTGAATAGACTAATACGCTAATGGATTAGGTGTACTCAAGTGTATTATGGTGACTTAAAAGCACACCATACGACAACATACTTGTGGAGTGTGTGTTGTTGGTGGCTGGTTTAAGCAGCCTCACCTGGTCGGAGTTAGACTGCACACCTGTGGGCCTGATTGGCCAATGCCCCACAGGTGTGCAGCCTCACCCAGTCCCAGAGTCTAATCAGTCTAACTCCGACCAGGTGAGGCTGCTTAAACCAGCCACCAACAACACACACTCCACAATACTATTGTCGTATAGTTTATACAATGCCATACTGTGCTATGCTATACTGTACAATGCTATTCTATGATACTATATACAATGCTACACAATACAATGATAAGGTATGTTAAAGGTCCTGTACTACACGACACTATATTGCATTATACCATACCCTACCATAAACATACATTACTGAGTCTATACTATACTACAAGATACTAGACTCTACTGTGTTATCTAGTCTGGACGGACTGACCGGCCACGAGCGTGGTAAAGGCGGAAGTTGCACTGCTGTGTTGGCGTCTTTCCAGCGGCAGCTCCCAGGGCGTGCGGTGGGGTCGTGCCTCCACCTTCACGGCGTAGTGGAGGCTGGGCGTGAGGCTGCCGAGGCACAGCGAATAGCGGCCGGCCTTCACCAGCTCACACTCCTCCTCGTTCAAGGACACAATGTGCACGTAGTTACTGTTGCTGGGCAACCAGGAGAGGCGGGCGGCGGTGGCCGTGACGCGGTCCACGCGCAGCTGGGTGGGCGCCACGCACACGTCCCTGCCCACCAGCACGCTGCAGGCCAGCTGGTCCGAGGGGCCGCGCTCCGTCAGGCTCTGCACCGACACGCGGTACGCCTTGAGGCGCACGTCCAGCCGCTCCAGCACCGCCTTGGTCTGGGCACCGAAGGGCACGTTGAGCCGCAGCTCCTGGTCCACGTAGACGTTGTAGCTCCACACGTCGCCCCAGCCCGCCGCCACCAGCGGGGGGTCCCAGCCGATGACGATGCTCTTGGCCAGCTGCTTGATGAGGGTGAGCCTGCGTGGGTAAGGCACGATGTCCACCCCCACCTCGTCCAGGTCCAGGTCCAGGCCGTTGGTGAGGGGGGTCGGGGTCGGGGGGGCGGCGGGGGGCGTGGGCGACTCCGCGGGGGGCGTGGCCGGGAGAGGCCTGGGCGATGCCGCGGAGGCCGCCTCGGTCCTCTCGGAGGAGCGGGGGCCCGTGTGGAGGTGGTGGAGGAGGTGCTGGTGGCTGGCACTGTGGAGGCTGGCGTCCAGCAAGGAGTTGTGGGACATGGGGTCCGTGGCGTCCGGGTGCTGCGCGCCCATGACGTCGTCGTCCGAGACGCGCTCGACGAAGTTGGAGGGGACCAGCCCCCTTCGCCCGTCCATCAGCTCACCTGAGAGCAGAGAGGAGGTCAAGTCGCAACACGACACTCACCGAGGTGCAACAAGACAAAACAAGACACACTCGAACCAGGACGCACGCTCTCAGAAGGAGTGGCGTACCTTCATAGAAGCCGTCGTCATCCATGTCTCCGTATACATAGATGTATTCCCCGGCCGTGAGGGGCAGCTCCACCTCTGGGCTGTCATTGGGGCCGTCGTACGGGTTATAGCTGTGGGGGAGGATCACCGGAGCCATTAGTGGTAGTAGTAGTGATGGTGGTGGTGGTGGTGGACTTATCGTAGATCCTCAGGTCGTGGAAGAGGCTGAAGCGCTCACCTGTATCTGGCGATGAAGACCTGCAGCTTGGCGGCTCCTCTGCTGGCGGTGTAGGGGACGGGGGCGACGTCGATGTCCAACTCCTCCACCTCACTGGCGGTGTCCACCTGCAGACACCCAGGGAACACGCTCAGCCACCGGGGCCGGGAGGACACGGTCCTGTGGAGCTCACCTGGCAGAGCGGGGTTTGACTCCCGCCCATACTACAACGTCTGGATAAAAGCGTCCACCGAATGCCGTATATTATACATTATAACCGCCCAGAGTGTTTATCCTGAAGGCTTCCCGATGGAAGCTGAACTATACTTGCAAAAAGCCCGTTATTGAGTTTGAAGGAAAATGACTATTGTATTTATTGTTCATTTTCACATTGTTCAAGGCAGGGTTTCACACAATACGTTATTTTAATGTAAAGGCAACATCCTGATCAAAGTAAAATGGAAGTAATATGAATTTAAATAAGCGAGTTGTTAACGTGCTGGAAAGTGTTCTAGTCGTAATGTTAGTCATTAGTATGACTAACATTGTGAAGTACACTTGATTTCCAAATATAGTCATTCTACACAACACAATAAGACTATATATATATATATATATATATATTTTTTTTTTTTTTTAGATCGCTGGGAAAAACCCTTTTAAGTATAATCACTTACAACTACTATAACCTTGATAATCCACAGCAGCGAATGGATTATCTCACTGAATATGAGATTTAAAGAACGGACGGGCAGGCAGGCAGTGGAAGTTGAAAGGCCAGCATGCTGAGCGGACCACGCGCCAGTTCTGTCTGAGTCCCACCACAGTGTCCTCAACACTACAATGAGAACACCTGACAGGAACTAACTCTGCCGCTCTCACGCTTCGGGGGGGGGGGGGGGTAGAGGACAATTCATTACACACTGTATAGTTTAGTTGTAAGATAATCCAGCAATCCGCTGTGATCATGTGGGCCCACATGGTTAATCTTGATGAGCAATCTGCCCTTCCTGTAGGGAGAGCAGAGATGTCCCAGAGGCACTGTGACAACAACGCCACTGCTTATATATTGGTGCCAGCGAGGCAAACGAAAGAGGCAGGAAATCTAACCCATCTATTAAAGAGTCATCGCGCTTCAAGACAGTAAATACACACGTTACATTGCTATTGCATATGCTCAACATGACAATCCAATGTGTGTGTGTGTGTGTGTGTGTGTGTGTGTTTCCCCACACCGCGTACCTCGTGAGCCGAGCTGGACTTGTGGGGACTGAGGTGGGTGTCGGACCTGGGGCTGAGGTGGGCGGTCTCGGGGGACTTGCTGGAGGTGGAGCCTGACTTGCTGACGCTGATGGTGGGCAGCTCGCGGTGCCTGGTGACGGGGGAGCGCTCCACCCTGGCCAGCCCTGCGGCGTGGGGCGTGGCGCCCATGCGCAGGGCGGCAGCCACATCTAGGAGGAGGGGAGGAGAGGAGAGGAGGAGGAGCAGGAGGAGAAAGAGGAGGAGGAGGAGGTGGGGGAGGAGGAGGAAGGGGATATAGGAGGAGGAGGAGGTGGAAGGGGAGAGAGGAGGAGGAGGAGGAGGGAGAGGAGGGGGAAATGGAAGAGGAGGAGGAGAGAAAGGGGAGTAGGAGGAGAGGATGAGGAAGAGGAGGAAGAGGGAGATGGGAAGAGAAGGAGGAGGAGAAGGAAGAGGGAGATGGGAGGAGAAGGAAAGGAGGAGGAGAGGGGAGGAGGAGGAGGAGGAAGAGGGAGATGGGAGGAGAAGGAAAGGAGGAGGAGAGGGGAGGAGGAGGAGGAGGAAGAGGGAGATGGGAAGTGAAGGAGAGGAGGAGGAGAGGGGAGGAGGAGACAAAAGGTAAAAGTAATCGTTAGTAATACTACTTATAGACTTTACACAGCGAGAATAATGTGGAATAAAATATAAATGTGAGTAGCTGTGGGTCTAAGACGTGGGATATGGTAGAAGCGCTTGGTTTGCGATTGGTCTTGTCTAGTTCAAATCTGTGTCAATGTCACTGAGATAAGGTTTTATCTCCACAGCTACCAACAATTTCATCACAGGAAAACAGTAATAAAAAAAAAACAACCAAACCAAAAGATTTCCATGACGCATTGACATTCAGCAAAATCAAGTTTGAACAATAAAAGTATATGAATTGGATAAACATGCAAATTCACCCCCAGTACGTAAAGTATTTTCGTGTTGTCTTCATGCCTCTGCTAACATGCAGGAGTCAGGAACGAGCTGCAGGGTGAGGAGGGAGGAGGGAGGAGGGAGGAGGGGCGGGGGCATTCAGAGCGTGACATGCGGCGGGTGAAAGGTTGAAACCTGGCTGATTAAAAGTGGGAAGTAAAATCCTGTGTGTCCATCTGTCCCCGGGTTCAGAGGTCACAGCAGCGCAGGGAGCACCTAAGGGGCTTAAGCCCTGCTCTGCAGCCTACAGGTGACACACAGGCCCGCTTTCCTCACCTTGAGGTTCTGACCTTCATGTTGCACACTAAACCACCAGGCCCACATGACAGGCCCAAAGGGGATCAAACACATAGATCCGTTTTTATTTCCAGAGCGGTGTGAACAGCACCCCTCTTTAAATCAGATTCAGGCCCCTTTTCAAACATATCTGGTCATATTTGATCATGTGACCACAATGTGACCTATCGGGCCTGATAGGTCTGAGCAGATCCGAGGAACAGATCAGAATTGATCAGTTAGGGCCTGTAATGTGATGGTAGCCATGGAAATGGCAGGCAGGCAGCATGCTGGGCCCGCGTGTGCGGTGACCTTGGTGAGGTCAGGTGAACCGGTGGTGGTCCGACCGGTGTAAGTGAACACAGGGGAAGGAGAGAAGGTATATACCCGGCAGGTCGCCCCTCTCCCCCGCATCGGGGCAGGGAGGCAGGGCGTCCCCTCCCTCTAGGCTCCAGAAGGCTATGTCACCCAGTAGCACCAGATCACAGGTGCCACTGCAGTCTAGAACACAGAGTACACACCACCACCACCACCATCACCCTGGCTGTGATAAGAGAAGACTCCACCGGACACAAAGCAGTGAGCTAGGCTTGGTGGGGGCTGGCGCTGGATTACATTACTCAAGGAGCTTTTTGACGTCGTTACGAAGAGGCATGCTGACGAAAGCGGATTATGTTGTTGGTTCAAGCAAGAGTCCCTAAAACTGAAAATAGCATAAATCATTGATTTCAGAGTACATGTCCACAGTACAGGAACATGTCCTAGAGGTCTGTCTTAATGAATAAACCAATATGATATAAAAAAACAACAAAATGTACTAATAAAAAACCCTGTCAATAACATCCACATAGCATTTGACCACAACTGGAATCATTCTGAGATTCTCATCTCATCTCATCTGTGGTTTAGATGTTATTCAGCTCTATCAACGCTTCAGAACGTGTGGTGTGTGGTTTCTTTTCTGCTACCTCGGTCTGTAGGCAGGCCCACCCCATTCGTCAGAACGGAGAGGTTGGTGCTGGAGAGAAGGCTAGTGCCGGCCAGGTCCACCTTGGACGTCTGCAGACGGAACTGGTCCAGCTCGTGGGACAGGAGGCCAAACTGCTCGCTCTGACTGCGGCATTTCTCCTCCAAGTCCCGCACCTTGGACTGCAACACAGACACAGACACACGGTTCATTACTATGTATAGCCATCTCTAAAATGGCGCCGTGTATCTCTCATATAATCTCTGCAAAACATTGAAATATCTCGAGACGCTAGAGTCTAGAAACACGACAGCGGATCTTGCAGAAACAGTATTAGCAACATAAATATTTCTCACAGAACAGGAATAGCATTGTTAGCATTGTTTCCGTTGTCATTTACTAACAACACACTTTCAACCTGTATTTCACAAACCTACAGGCTTGTGAAATAAATGAGGTAAAAGAGGCTAGGTTTCTGCAAGACATGCTCAATATAGATACATACATACATACATACAAACATACATACGACATAGATAAATGCCGAAAACAAACATGACGACGAAATGGTAAGAATACAGCGGATGGACAAGACAAAAAGGAATGAATGAGAGGAATGAATCGATTTTAAGGTGGTTGAACAGCTTCTACACAGGGTAGCGTAGCATAGCATACTGAAGCAGAGTACAAAGTGTAACGTTGCTTGCGATGACAACTGCACATTGTTGTCAACACCTCATGCACTAACTGAGGCCAGAAATCTCCTGTGTGTGAAGCCACGCTGCAGAAGTTAGTCGTGCCCCCCCCCCCCCCCCCAGGGAGTTTCTATAGGTGACCGATTTTCACTTCTGGCTGCGGTGAGTGTTTCCTGGCAGGGCCGTGTGAACACCAGAGTCTACAGGAAACTGTAGCCTGCGCATCATTTCCTGTCAGCTCCTCACACCTACGTACGCCCAGCCCTGGTTTCTGGTTTGCACGCAGCGCTTATCTGACTGAAAGGTGGTGAGCGTCTAGCGGGGGAAGAGCCAGTGACTCAATAGTTTAGCAGCCTATATTGTGCAGAAGAACCTCTAGTTAGCAGCGGGATGACGTTCAAATGATCTGATATCAGCTAACTTAGCACTTTTCTAACACTAATGTTGACGGTACAAAAGCAGCTTGGGTGAAGCTGTGTAAATGTACAACACATCTGTAAGCTTGAAGCTGCGTACTTGGACACATTTGTAGCTGCTAATCTCATGTTGCTGTAGCCCAAGTCTCCATCACACACACGCGCACACACACACACGCGCGCACGCACGCACACACACAGGTTTCTGCAGTCACAAGAAAAAAATGCTACGAGAAATGAAGGTAAAAATGCTTTGGGAAATATTACACACTGGTAGCAATGGGTCAAGCCATGCAAGTCAGTGGCTACATTCGTTGACCTCTCCCTGACAGCGTGACTTTGCACATAACATTCCTGCTACAGCTGGGATATGGTGTGGGGGGGGCGGGGGGGGGGTGGCATGGAGTGGGATTCTATCTGCAGGGGTCAGAGGTCATCTCTGCTCTAGGGAAAGACAGGAGCCAGCAGGGGCAGACGGGGAAGGAGGCGGCGTGTCGGCTGGTACCTGCATGCAGTCCAGTGTGCTCTGGTTAGCAAAGGAATAAACAACACAGAACACACCCGCACACACACACACGCACGTATTTAGAAACACACCCATGCTTGGATGAGAAGAACTGTAGGAAGGAAGACATGTTAATTTAGTTAACAGAGAGAAGCTCTGAGTGGAACTCGGGTGTGTTGCATCCGTCAAAGGCATTAGCACCGGCGTATATGTGCATGCTAATGTTAACATTTTCAACATTTCAACATTGTAGCATGCCAAGACTCTCTCTCGCTTTAGCAACAGAGGCCAACTCCGGTGATGCCTTGGACTTAGTGTGGCAGAGACGGAAAAAATATAGAAAGGCAGAGGAAAAGAAAAACCGAAGCCAGAAGGGGAATGCGAGTATTTGATGAAACCAGGAGTAACTATACTGTACCAGCTCCCTCCACAACACAAGCTGCTTCAACTCCTACAATGAAGACCAACACTTCTTTTAGCAAGGCATCCCATTGACAAAATGCATGAGCAACACAGCGTCATTAGTTCTATACATTCCTGTATGTGCCGTCACAAAGTGTACACAGTTGGTGTGGGTATAAATCAGTGGTTTGTTCAGGACAATGTGTTGAATCACTTTTACATTTACATGACTTCCTGTCATGTAAATGACAGGAAGTAGTAGCACAAGTGAAAGGGCCTCGATGGGGCAGCGAGGACGCCATCTGTTGAAACTGTTATCACACGTGAGCGAACAGGCAGACACGAGCACTTGCCGCTTTCTCTAACGGCTACAGTGCCAGGTGTTTGGATCAAAACAGAGATCTTATTATGCATTCAGGATACTGCTGCAGTAATGGGGAGTCTTTTGTCTGACAACAGGGGAGGAGAGAGAGAGTGGGGGGGGGGGGGGGGGGTTTCAATATTTATGCACACTTTCTTTGCAGCCCGTTACATTGGGTGATTCGGGGGCCTGTTGGGTAATACAGTGGTCTCCCAGTGAATGTGATACTTGTGTGTAAGTGATACTCAGAGAGGTGAAATACTCTGTCAGAACGCTGAGCAGGATGGGGTGTATTGACTAAAAGTATTAAGATAGGCAAATATAGAGATGGATCGATATACAGAGGAAGAGAGAGACAGATAGACAGAGAAAGAGATAGACAGAGAGAGAGAGAGAGAGAGAGAGAGAGAGCGAGAGAGAGAGAGAGAGAGAGAGAGAGAGAGAGAGAGAGAGAGAGAGAGAGAGAGAGAGAGAGAGAGAGAGAGAGAGAGAGACAGAAAGACAGAGGAAGAGACAGATAGATAGATAGATAGATAGATAGATAGATAGATAGATAGATAGATACAGAGAGAGAGAGAGAGCTAGAGAGAGAGATAGGATATAGAACACACAGTGCATGTCTTAGACTTTAGTTTGAGAAGCATGAGGACACACATGTAGTACCAGTATGACTAACCTCCAGCATCTGCACCACCCCCTCATGCTCTCTCTTGGCGAATAACTGAGCCTGGGGAGGAGAAACAAACAAGCAAACACACGCGTTTCAAGATGGTCGTTATTTTATGTTAACTACGGCTACGTTTGAATATCATGTCCCGTTGTGGAAGGCAATGGGAACAAATACTACCCAGAGGTTGCCTCCTGCTGGATAAACACTTGCATTTCAATTAAAAAAAAGGTTTTTAAATGGTGGTGATTATCTGAACGCAAGGTCAGGTACCAGGGGCTTAGAGTTGGGCCATGGTGCTTCTGGGACAGACTACTGGTACCATTTACTATTTACTACTATTCAGTCATACAGAAGATGCTTCAAACCAAAAGCGACTTAGGGAATTTATTCAGATTCATGTCGTTAATGAGCAGGTATGGGTTGGGCATCTTTGCTCAAGGAAGCCTGTGGACATGGACATGGGGATCGAACCCGGAACCCCTCGTGGTACAATGGAACACTCACCCGCTGCAACCGTTTGATCTCATCCTGTTTGAACTTGAGGATAGCCAGTGCCTGCTCATGTTCCAATTCCAGCTGCTGCCTTCGCTCGGCGACCTCTCGCATATGCTGGAAAATACACAGGAAAACACTTGAGGGTTAACGATGGTATTCAGCCCTACACTTGATATCCACTGGTTCATGGAGAGTATGGTAACACAAGGTGTCACAAGCACATCATTCTGAAGGAACTTGTGTCTTTCTTCACCTTTAGGACCTGCTCTAGGTTCTCCAGTTTGGCACGGAGTCTCTGGTTCTCCTCGAGAACTGAATTGCGTTGAGCAGTCACTTCCGAGAGGTCTTCCCTCAAGTCCTCATTCTCAGCCCGAGTCTGCAGCGGAATACAGAGGCCGACCGATTCAAATAGACACAGTGGATGGCTGAAGTAGGCCTAGGCGGCGAACATGCATGGCAACATTATTTTTAAGCAACGCGAGAGCATCTACTGTATATGCAAATGACCATTTCCTATTTACATAGGGTGTCACTTATGATACTACAACACCATTCTTAAATGCTTCACAAATGTTTACAATGGTTGTTCATAGAGCTTTGTTAGGGTTAGATTAGGTATGGCCGCACTTTAATTGAAAGCTGAAAATGGAACGCATCAATAGTGGTGTTCTGGGGGAAGCGCGTGAGGAGCGTGAGCACTGACCTGGTCAAGCAGCTGTGCCTTCCTCCTCAGGAGATTAGACTCCTCCTTTAGTAAGTCATGTCTGCCCCGCTCATCCTCAAGCTGGCTCTCCTGTTTAACACACACACACACACACACACACACACACACACACACACACACACACACACACACACACACACACACACACACACACACACACACACACACACACACACACACACACATTTGACCTCCATCACCTGGGAGTCGATGATGAGTTCCTACTGCCTGCAGGCGACAAGCATAAGCATCGTCTCCTGCTAGTTGCCAAGGCAACGACAGGTTCAGTAAGGGGGTGGAAGAAATAAATCCCTGGCCTAAAAAACTCTCATCACGTCATTTCCCACCACGTTACACAGTGAAACGATTTAAAAGGTCACTCTACGAGGTCAACGATGAGATGGGTCGACGTGCACAATGTAAGAATGTTGCTACGACCACCTGGTTTTTAGCATCCTTAACGAGTCCAGGGAGCT
Source organism: Trachyrincus murrayi (assembly GCA_900323305.1). NCBI lineage: Eukaryota > Metazoa > Chordata > Actinopteri > Gadiformes > Macrouridae > Trachyrincus > Trachyrincus murrayi. The sequence goes on along the minus strand of OOFB01017572.1, from coordinate 52,314 downwards.
CTGCGTTGAGTCTGAGAGGGACCGATGATGCTCTGCCTCTTTAGAGAACAATAGCATCGCCACAGCCGAGTGACGCGAGTCATGCCGGTCATGTGTGAGCAGCTTAGCAGCTGTAGAATGGACCAGCGGGCCAGGAGTGGGAGGGTAGGGTGAGTGGGAGGGTGGGGGGGAGGTAGGTTCCTTACCAAATCCAGACATCTCTTCTGTCGCTTCTTTACTTCATGCTCAAGGCCTTCACATTCTTTCCTCTTGTTGCACAGCTCACGTTCCTGAGTGAAACACAAGCAGGTATTACACACAGTGGAACGAACAACAGCCATTTCAGGCTTTGGGGGCCTCATTTTATACGGTTTCAAACAACGTTTCTATCAGGAAAAACAAACACAAAACCGTAGCTCCAACATGTGATTCCTTTGACATGCCGGGCCTGTGCTGTTTTTGCGTAGCGATGCAGAATCCATAGGCTAAGTCCCTCATTCCAATACTGACCTCTGACATGTCGGCAATGAGGCATTACGAAGCTTAGCATCCATTAATTATTCTAAATGCAGATTACAGGGAGGTCCGGCAAAGGCGAAATCAGCTTATTTCAGCATGGAGATGCTGCCATAACCCTCGAGCACTACCAGCGGTTAGAGTGTGCTTATGGGAGCCAGAGGACCCAGGGGCTAATTGGAAACCAGTAAGAGCTCACTGGAAAGAGTCTGGCCAATTAAGATGTTACCGAGAACATGACTCATTGAAGCGTGTCTGTGGCCTGACTTGATCGCTGGTCGTCGCAAACCGCATACTGTACAGAGCGGTGATGGTCACAGGGGAGCCTGAAAACGCCACTCTACCTGATATACTGGCATACTGCCATCTGAATTGCCATCTGACGTTTTTCAGCGTGTGCACCCACCCGTGCGAGGGCTAAAACGTGCAAGATTGCGACTACCGTGCGGCTACCAGTGCTTCCATACTACATGCGTGAGGGCCCACCCCGGACACCCCCCACCCAGCTCCGCCTACTTCCGCATCCGCCTATTTCCACGTCGGACCATGACAGCGGTAATTAAAGACATGTGGGCCTATATTCCTCGCCGGTGTGCTGAAGTAGTCATTTATCAAGTCACATATCAGTTACAATCAGAACTATAAGTCACACGATGCAGCCTAAGAGGCCTACCAAGTTTAGTAGATATTATGCCCCTTGTTTTTCTCGTTTGATGGGTTACACAAAGAAATGCCTACTTTGTTTAGCAGTTAGTTTTATAGGCTATATTGTAACATTTGAGAGACATATTCGTTTGAGGGACAAGTCAACACTGGTATTATAATCGTATTAACGAACGAATAATAACGAATCAAGCAGTTGCGAACTCTACTCTGCGTGCATGACGATGCATTTGAGAGACATTTAATAAATTTGGTATAGGCCTTCTTAATATAGGCCTATTGTATATAATATATACAGACAGAACGCAGTTATATTTCACACTGATTTCCTTTGCTTCCAGCGAAGCGCTTCTATCTGGCGAAGCTGGGTTTGGATGGTGGTTCTGTGGACCGGAGGCTTCGCCTTCGCCATCGCCTTCGCCGTCGGCTTCGTGGACGGGCATTTCATCTTGCGTCTTTATATCTCGCACGTGTGGGGGCTCGCTTCTTTTTATCTCGCACGGATGGGCGCTCACGTCCTTCGCACGCCTGGGGTGGATCTGTTTTTCAGCATTACTCGTGGCAAGCAGTTGGTACACAGTTGCTACACTGTCTGTTGTTGGGGTGTGGAGGCTCTCTGGAGGTTCCCTCACCAGACAGCGCAGACGCTGTTCCTCTGAGGGACGGTCCTGCTGGACAGGGGTCGGGCTGGGGCCCCTGGGGGTCGTCACAGGCGACCCCGATTCCGCCTCCTCTCTGGGAGCCTCCTCGCGCCTGGGTGGAGCCTCATCTAACACCACACAAGGGGTCTCACTTGCAACCTGAAACAGTAGGATTTGGTTATGATTGGATTCGTTCAAATGAGACAATTACGGCACCAACATTTCTGAGCAACAGGCGATGAGGGGACAGAAAAGTGAACACCAAAAAAATAAATAAAGGAATTGACAATCCCACGTTAACAATATGGTCATAATTGGGTAAAATGAGCGAGTGCGCTAACCACACAGGCAATACGCCTTGTAGCGTCCCAGGTTCGATTCCCACCTGTGGTCCTACGCTACATATCCATTCAACCAGCTTTCCTGTTTGTCTTCACGGTCCATTAAGGCACAAAAGCCCATCAAACAATGTTAAATAACAATATAGTAACAATACGGTTGGGGGTCTAGTAAAACACGAGACACCCAAATGAGATGGGGTTCAAAGCAAATAGCAGTCGTGTCGTTATTATGTGACATTGCTTTTATGACCCACAACCTTGCCCTGCTGTGAGCCAGGGATTAGCAGTGAGCCTTCTTCTGCGTGGTCCACCGCAAGAACTTCATAATCCACAGGGAATCCCTGAAGCCTCCTGAAACTACCCTGTGTGCTTTTTAATTAGTTTCAAATAGGAGGCGTCAACCACTTTGATTTCCAAGAAAAACGAAAAGATTAAAACTCTTCTTGGACGATCAAGAGAGCTCTAGATTTAATGTTTGAGCGTTAAGAGTCAAGAACCCAGAGTCTAATTTTAGCCGCTGTGTTTTTGTGGTCCGAGAAGGACTGGGCTAGTGCCGCCAAGGCCGTGACCCAATAACAAGATCAGAGACGATCTGGTAGGGGCCGCCAGGAGCTCTCTCCTTCACACTACAGACCGGCAGCCATTAGAGGACTCCCTCGCTCATACGTACGCCCGTACAGTGGTGAAGGAACCTCACTTTAAGTACACTGTTAAGAAATAGGAGTTTTTATGAAGTCATTGGAATCAATGTTGATTAATTAATCAAGGGCCAAAGATAAAACTGGACAGTGTGCATAAAAGGATCTCCAGGGCTGGGAGTTATTGCGTACTCTGTAGTCATTTCATCATCTTTGTCATCATCAAAGAAGTTTGTGGCTGCCCATCAAATTATCCATGAACCAGGGTTAATTGGTGTTAGGACATTTCTTAACATTTCTGCGCTAACACCATCACCATCACTTCCTGTGGTGGAGCGACTACCAGTTGGTCAAAGGCGAGCGAGCATGAGAAGCCAGGCATCTATCCCAGCTCAGCTTATGAGTCTTCAACGCACATGGAGGATCTGGAGACACCGTGTGCATGGGTGGGTAGACCGATCTGCATGAAATCTGTCCCTCAAGTGACTCAAGCAAAGCCTTCCTGGACTGATCTTTTCAGATTGCAGACCAGATGGCCTTGGAAGTAGTGACCGATGTGGGAGACAAGATACAATACTATGTACTAGTAAAGTGGGAATTATGAAGCACATTGTGATTCAACAGGTTTGATACATGGTATAGTATGCATGGACATACTATTTAGAATAGTTATATTATATATCGATAGATATTATATATCGATATATGTCATAGATCGATATTTGTCCCAGAAAGGCAAAGTTTAGCTGTCATTTCATTCAATAGCTTAGCTTAAATGATACGCAACGTTAACATGAAAAGGTTTGAGGAATAAACACCGACAGAGAGTATTACATCATGGCCTATTTATAAAACGTTACACGGAATAAAGTAATAAAGTATAGGGTTACTAAGAACATATTGAACAATACTTTGCGATGCAACGTGGTGTAGGTGAGCAATGAAGGGTTACTTGGGGAGGAAAGAAAATACTGGCCTGCTAAATGTAAGCCGCCAATGATGAGTCATTTACACTAGCCCATGTGATTAGAGAAAATAAATATTTAGATATATACAGTATATACTGTGTTTTTTAAATCCAAATGCTAATAGTGCGAGAGCTTAGAAAGAAAGGTCAGTTCAGTCGACTGAGGTTGACAGAGCAAATATACTGGTTTACACAACCAGTAGGTTCACAGTCGTAGCCTAGTACGCCTAGTTAAACACAATGCAAAATGTTTATATAAAATCGCACCCATCCAAATGGCAATATTTACACAAAGGACAATGGCATGTATTTAGATCCAATATGATCCAATTAAAATACGTGTTTTAATCAAACACGTTGTTTAAGTCAACTTACATTTAAGTCACTCATAGAATCATAGAAGTCAACGCCAATAATAATTATTCCTTACAGTGGATTTAGAAGAAAAGCTAACCATACATTATTTCAACGTCAGAAAACAAAGCATGTTGCTATGCATGAACCTGGCAAAAGGTTGAAAAACTTGCATACTTGAAGTAGTTGTTAAGCACAGACGGCTATTATCATGTCATATACAAAAACCTGAAGACGTGAATGTAATGAACAACTTGGCTACAGGTATACACCTAACACCTAGTAAAGCGCTAATTACACTACTACACAATAATGCCATTACACCAACTTAGACCAAATCCAGTCCCATGTACTGATGATCAGTGAGCAAAGCAGGTTTGGCCATCGCAGAAATCGCCACTCCTTTTGAGGCGGTAACAGAGAGCTTCAGCCCTGCATCCCCAGGGCCATTGTGGACACTTGGTAAACTGGTGTACTCCATGCACACTAAAGGATGAAGTGTGTTCTGGGCCCATGCACACTAAAGCAGGTTCAGCTTCCATTCAGCCAGGCCCTGGATGCCATAAGCACATTGCTGTAATCCCTGCAGACTACTGACATGGCTAACTGGATCACTTCTTTTAAAAGCACCTTAATGGATTGGCCTGCTCGTTGATTTTATTTTTATATATTTTTTTATACTGAGCATATCAATATCCACCAATCAAACGCTCTAGCACCCTGTCACTAAGTCCAAACCAGGCTAGCCCGGCCCCCGCCCCCACCCCCCATCTCCGGATGCTCCAAAACGTGACGGTTACAAAACAGAGTTAGCGGTGGCCCGCCACCAGGCCTCATGCACTGGCGTTAGTTTGTATACAGTATAACTGACGCAATACAACACCTACACACCTGCGATATCCAAATGCCCTTGCTAGGACACTAGCATGGGACATTTAAGAACTACGAAGCTGCGATATCATGGACAAGCTAATCTTTTCTCAGGGAAAAGCAGCGCTAAAGGCGAACAGGCCAACGCAAATGCGCAACACACTACTTTTAATTTGTTGCATACCGTGTTTGCCCATGTCAGGTTTTAGACTTTGAAATATAATATAAGGGCATATTTGCTGCACCTCCTCACGTTCAAGTGGACACGTACGATGCAGCACTGCCAATACAACCGGATAGGATCACTGGCAACCGGCAGAGAAAGGTGCATGGAAGAAAACACCAAATGTAAAGTGAAATGACCTACCCCCTTCTCGTGTGATCTGTGGCAGCGCAAGGCCCGCTAGTCATCCAGAGCAGGCCGAGCTAGAACAGTCTCCGGTAAGGCTGGAGAGTCTTACCTACCACCCAAAAACCTCTCATCGCTGCCACGGCAACAGAGAGAGCGGATTACTGGACTGTACCATTCTGTCGTCGGGAGGGGATTAGAGTTCACACAACATGGCCCCTCTCTGGGCGTGCGCGCGTGTCCCACAAAAGACAGATTATCACAAGCGCCATTCTCATTTAGACTGCCGGGCGAGTAGGGGAATGGGACTCCAAGTTTCTGTTTAAGATCATGGGTGTGTGAGAGTGTGTGTGTGTGTGTGTGTGTGTGTGTGTGTGTGTGTGTGTGTGTGTGCGTGTGTGTTTAGCAAATGTGATAACAGAAGTCTAATTAAGGGAAAAGCATTTCTCCCATTCAAATGTTTCATTTTATCTAATCATTACCCCTACTAATAAAACCCAAGCCTTTATCTGTATTGACACATTTTTCTTCCATTGATGCATTTCACAAAATGACTTCATAACGTCTGAAGAATATTGTGGTTGGAAATCGTTTCTGAATGAAATATGGCAAGAATACAAATACCATAGGTCAAAGATCCAAATATGTGATTTCTGTACTTGATCAGACAGAAAATCATCTTATTATGGTCTGGCAGATTAACAACAACTGCATGCCATTACATAACAGTGTGAAACACACTTGTGCCAATATAAACTTACATTAAGCTTTGGCAATAAAATGCAGGGAAGCAAAATGTTATCTCCTCATGAGTCACAGAATCCCAAACTCTACAACCAATCCACACCAAACTGTGACCATCCACTCCAAACTATGACCATCCACGCCAAACTATGACCATCCACGGCAAACTATGACCGTCCATGCCAAACTATGACCATCCACCCTGTCAGTGCCAAAGCATCTTCCGATTCTAATCGTGACCTTCAAGAAAACTCTCCACAGACTGCAGACAACGGCTCTACTGGACTTCAGAAAAGCTGCTCATCAGGTTAACTGGCATGTGTCAAAAGCTCATTATGGCCACCAGAGGTCAGGCTAGAGCTGGAACTCAACGTCCCAACTACCTTCTGTATTTACTGATTGGGACACTGCTAGGATACAGGTGACATCCGCTGGCACAGTGCTGGGAAGGAGGTGAATCATTTGTTTCTGCTTTGTGAAGACAGATTGTTTTTCCACTACTGGCAGACAAAGACAACCATGACGATGGATGTACCTGCTCATCCTGCTGTTCAGGGCAGGTTTCCATCGCTTGCTCTGGGACATCAGGACCATCAACACCATTGGGACCAATGTGACCATCAAGGCCATCAGGACCAGCAGGGCCAGGGGGTCCATAGAGACCAGGGTGGCCGTCAGGGTCAGGGGGTCCAGTGGGGCTGGGGTCCTGCTGCTCCTTGGAGGAGGAGGAGGTGACGGACAGCTGTCTCTGGAGCCTCAGCACCTCCTTCTGAGACTCCCGCAGGAGACGCTCAAACTCCAACCTGCCAGATGGCACAAGGTGGGTGCCCTGCACGCACACAGGCACGCACGCACACACACACACACACACACACGCACATTAGTTGTTATTAAAAAACATGAAATTGCAGTTGTTTATGCATCCAGTCATGGGAGTGTGTAAGTGTGCACTGCAGTGTGTGTAAGGCTATAAACAGAGGCACCATTGTCTGCTTGGAGAAGAACCCAATACAAAGATGGCTGTGTGTGCTCATAGAGCACAGTATTTCTGAAGGTCTGACAGAGCAGAAACAAATATTAACAAAATATTCACAAATATCATACAAACAAATATATTATTTTGGAAACATCACTTTTATTTTGTGTTATGTTTCAAAATATCTATTTTACTGGTGTTTATTACAAAAAGACATATTACATGTTACATGTCTTAGTTACTGTTCTACAGTAGCCATCACAATATTCTCTTCATAACGTTTGTAAAAAAAGAGGATGTAACCTTGGTTTTATAGCAGAGGTCTTTGAATAACAGATTGTATTGAGTATTGTTTCCACATTAACCATGGTCATGATAGCACATGACACTGTCCTGTGCTATCATGTGCATGAAGCAAACAAACTAATAACCCAGTTTACAGACACGTGGATTCTGCTCCTCAAACACACACACCAGTACTATGAATAGTCATTATTATCAACAGCTATTAACAACAGGCAGCACTTGCCACAGGAGGCGGCCTATTTTATAGCCCATACATCATCTATATATAACATCTAGATCAGCAAAAACGCAGTCTATTCGTGGCTTAGGATGACTTCTTGCAGTATCCGTATTGTCCAGCAGAGGGCAAGCTTGTGGCACCCTGGCAATGCTAATGATGAAGTCCTTGCTGACAAATATTAAATATTCTCAATCATTTTCTGTCTTTTATTTTTAAGGAGCCTTGTCTACCATATTTTTCAACACTGAGGTATGGGAGTGGAAGTGTTCACCCAGATGCACGATGGCTAGACCAGCCTACCAGTTGGTACAGTCCCCTGGGTAGGCTGGTAGTAGGTTGCTCAATCTATCATACATCTGGATGGACACTCCCATGTGTGACGTCACTAAAATAGGGGCCCTTTAATGCCAGTAGCAGAGTCCTGCTACACTGGTAGCGTGCCAGCGGTACCTTGGCGGTGCCCAGCTGTCCCTCCAGGTCTCTGCACTCATTCTGCAACAAGGCGATCTCCTTGTCCTTGGACAGCAGGGTGTCGGCGTGATGTGCCAGGTCACGTGCTCGCTGCCGGGCGAAGGCTCTCTTGTACTGCTCCACCGACCCGGGCCGCAGCAGGGACGGGGAGTTCACCTGGAAGATGAGAGTTCAACAGAGGAAACATGATGATAACGATCAGATGACTCCAGAAAGATTATTATTAATATTATTATTATTATTATAGAAACCAGATATGCATTCACCTGGAAGATGAGAGTTCAGAGATAATACAGAGAGAATACGATGACAGCGATCAGATGACTGACCAAAGGTGCCAAATTGGCTCAACCAACTCTACCAATGTACTGTTACGGTGTCTGTAGTCCCAGGCCAAATATAATTGTCCTGGGAAATGGAATGCGATCATTTCCTGATCCCAACTGATCACCGTCTCGGTGAATAAGGCCTAGCAATTAGAAATTAGAAATAAAGAGCACACTTTAACCATAGCACCCAGTTCGTAAATATCAACGATCAACCAAAATTGCATGAGGATAACTTTGCCGCTTTTCAACCTCATCTCTATCTATCTGCATTAAGGATATAGTGTGAAAAACAGCTGCAGTTGTTGCCGTTGCTCTCTGTGTCTCTGGGGCACAGCTCAGTACAGATGCTAAATCTTACCCCAACTCCGTCATTTAACGGAGTTGATGACGGAGTTGGGGTAAGATGGCGGGTAAGATGGCGGGTAAGACGCTGCTGAAATGCGTCATCCGGCGGACAAAAGCATCAGTGATATCTGGGTGCAGGCAACATGGAGGAAGGGTAAGCATTGTTCATTTGCATATACTACCCACATTGAAATGATACAAAGCCGGTTGAAAATCGACAAAGTTCCCCATCGTCTTCCTTGACTTCCCTGCGAGTAATGAAACACTTTTATTCAGATAGTGTTGTCTTCAGAGGCGCCCTATATTACTAAATATAGACAAAGGACATTTAAACACAACAGGCCTTCTGTTGACCACCTCGTAGAAACTTCTGGAATGCCAATTAGCCAAAAGTAAACATTAGTTGAACTACAGAGTGACCCGCAGAGCTGATGAAAGGGACGGCTTGCCTCATGACACAATGAGTACCATTCATCACAAGGTGCGCTGTTCTCTTCTGCTCATTATGGTCTGTCCTAATGACACTTCCCCAGGGACGGGTGGATGAAAAAGTAAAGGAGCATCATATACCTAACCTATACACGTTTGAGGCTCAGGGGTTCTGTTTCCCCAAACTGTGTCACTGATATTTAATCTAGGGATCGTTGGGAAAGATGTAATCCCAGAACCCAGAAGTTTTTTTGTTTAAAAAGAAATAAAGCAATATTCGCTCCGAGACAAGACCCAATTTTCAGGCGCTGTGGGTAATTTGAGCCGAAGGGACAACAGCACTGAAAGGAAAGAAGCATATTCCCCCAACAAGATGGATCTTCGACAAGTGTATATCTGATGTCAGGGATGTAAACACGTGTAGGGTGAAACAAGAGAGCTACCCAAAGTCGAAAAAAACAACTAAAATGGCAACGGTGTATAGGCAATATCATAACCATAGGCGGATTATGAGACAATGGGCCCTGGTCAGTGTCTTCTAATTGCCCTGTAATACACAAGGCTAGTAGTTTATAAAACAAATGTTTTCTGTTAACTTAACCCCAGTGGTAACACAGAATAAAAAGTATTTTGTCTCATCACTCATCAGAGAGGTGAATAAAATAATCTTTTAAATTGACGTGGAACACCTTTAAGCAGAGGTTTGTTGGTTCTAGTTTGCGTATCGTGTATTAAATCCTTATTACTGCTGAGCCTTACGATAATGACCTGGTCCAATTTTGAACAAACTTTACTTTCTATTAAAAAACGAATTGGGATATAGCCTACACATTGATTAGACTCAAAAACAAACAACAGCCGTGCTGTGACAGTCGTGTATCCTCTCCTCTGTTGAGAGGGGACTTAGGACTCAGTCTGGGGTCCCTAGCAGAAGGCTGGGCTGGACTCCCTTAAGATGCAGTTAAAAAGGCTTTCACTCGCTCTCAGTTACTTACTGACGCACGAGTGGTCCTGAAATCATACTGCGAAGTGTAAACTACTCACCGGCGAGCTTCATTTCCAGCCCTTGCAGCTAAAGTTAAAAACACATCCAACAATATCAGTGAGTCATTGCACGCGGCGTACCACTCGGAGGTTGGCCTCCTGCAGCTTGCGCGCCCGCTCCTCCAGGCGCTTGGCGAGGACGGCCAGCTCCGTGTTCTTCCTCCTCAGACGCCTGACCTTCTCCTCTGTCTCCGGGGCGCTGCTCTTCCGCTGCACACAAGGCACAACACGCACGACACACACACACAAAATATCAACATCTGGCGCCCGGCGGCACACGTGGAAGGGCACCGATGTGGTGAAAAGGATCTGCCTTGAGGCATGTTAAAGGGCCTACGTGTAGGATTTGTACATGCATGCATCGCATAGAAGAGCTCAAGCAGGCCGCAGTTCACTTACCGGCCAAAGGGGCCAGTAATGACAAGGAATGTGTGATTCTTACAAATAGCACCTTTAATTAGAGAATAGTCACGATTGTCAAGAAGAGAATGTTACACTTCAGTCTAGAAACATTAAAAGAGAAAAGAGTTTGACTAATCTATTGAAACTTAACTCAACCTTCATGATTTTTTTTGTATTTTTTGAACAGTTGTAACAGCAGGGACCGGGACTCATAAAAGGTCAAAACCAAAAGTGAGTTAAAATAGAGCTGCATGGAGAACAACCAAAGTCAAATAAGGACAGAAATAGACTTGTCGTAGCACTTTCAGCCCTGAAAATCCCACACTCCACACTTGGCGAATGCGGTGCGCGTGGCCTACATTTCAGCAAGGGTGCCGCTACCCAGAATGCCTCAGTGCTGCTCCGTCTTACCAGGAGGCCGTTCTCATCCTTGAGGGCCGCACACGTCTTCTCCAGCTCCTCCAGCACACGCAGGAGCTCCGAGTTCTGACGCACCAGGAACCCATAGTCTGTACCGTTCTGAGGAAAAATAAATAATAGCATTCATTCATAACATATGCATGACATATTCATAACATAACGTTTTGCTGAAGGATGCCCAGAAGTAGGTTGCGGGACATTGGTGATGAATAACCCACGACGCTATCCTAATCAGGACAGGTTATACTTTTTAATCGGATTCTGATTCAAATGTAAAAACACCAACGTTTTCTATTCATTCAAAGCAAAAGAAAGAACTAGGTAAACATTTTTTATAAATAAATAAATAAATAAATCGGCATCCCATCTGCAGTGCAGCTGAAATTAATTTGTCTAAGGAGTTACTGAGAAGTCATTAGAGCACACTCAGACACCTCCCCCCTGCAGGAGATGCCATTGTTGCAGCTTCACGTGTAGAATACAAAGAGAGAACACATGAAGCTAGTAAATCATGTCAATCATATTTACATACGCAGTATAAGATCCCATAGTCCCTCAATGTAGTTCAGGTTTCTAGGTGATGATATGATATGTGTGCCGTGTACATTTATTGAGTTTACAGTGTGTAAACAGCGGAACAAAACACGGCACTGTTAACATAAATGTTTAGTAATGTGCAGTGTGCAGCAGTTCTACAGTCCTACTGTTTATTCATGAACTGAATATATATAATACTGAATATTGTGACGCCCGTTCTCTATTCTGTAATTTGCGGATTAGCCGACCGGTACTGGGCTATCTTTCTCTCTTCGGTGTCAGCGTGGTTTCTAACCCGCGGTGACAAATGACAGGCCGCTAAAGAGGCTTTTCATTAGCACAGCTTCATCAAGAGACTGCTGGCTGCCACTGAACACTCATTATGCCCGGCTAACACACAACTAACACACGGCTAACACACACACACCAGAAACGAGGAGAGCTGTGTGGTACTGTGTGGTAACACACACACACACACGTACGTACACACACACACACACACACACACACACACACACAAAACAGAGAGCAGAGAATAATTATCTTGGTAGATACAGTGGCGATGATATTTATTAACTGTGTAAACATCCATCCAAGAATAACTTTTAAGGAAAGGTTTAGAGGTCCAATGAATTGGCACGTTATTTGCATTAAGTGTGTCTGACTTTGGGTTATAGGGACTGGATTCTGGCTGAGACACATTTTGGGATATTCTATTACTATTTGACAAGGTTCAAGCCTATCTGAACATAGAGACTGTAACTGTGAGCTATAGAAAATTAACTTGGAATAGTCACCCACTAATAATAAGGATACTGATGAGGAGGACTGCCGGTCAATCAATGCAATGATATTGACACAACACTACAATATGGATGCCAAAGACATCAAACAGGCAGACAAACGAACAGACAGACGAATAGACATAGACACATGAGCGACAGACAGACCGACAGACTTAAACTCTGCATTTTCCTTCAGTAATTAATTCAACTTGGCCTTTAGTGTCCCTGAACCTGGCTAACAACAAGAGGAGTTTGCAGGCAGGCAGTGTTTTAAGCCTGTGCCACACAGGAAGGCCAGGCCTGTGTGCATTGAAATGCAGACCAGATTTCCAACAGAGCTCTGTTGGCACAACATGAGGACAGAGGATAACAACAGCTAGGAAAATCGAATCCAATTTCCACTACAAAGGACAGAGATAAAACTCACAGGATGCAATACAATGCAGAAACACTGTGTTTCAGGGGAAGGCATAAAACCATTGTTTTGACGCGGACGCATGCGATAAGACATTTCTTTGTTGCCGTAGTTGGCGACGCGGTAATGATGGAGTATGTGTTAGCCAAGAGATGTTTTAATTTTTAAGTCAGCACTAATGAACAGCTGTTGATGTGCCGAGCAGACGAGCCACCTGCGTGGCTCCACTCTTAAGAACAATGCCATGGGAACCCAGAGAACCCTTCCAGTCTTGATAACACTCCAAACAGCCTGGTGAAAAGATTTAATATCGTCGCCAGACGGCTCGGATGGCTTCTGGAAGACACTACGTATTAGGGATGGACCGATCCGATACTGAGGATCGGTATCTGTCTGATAGTGGCCTGATATCTGGTAGCGGGTGTGGGTAGCTGGAGTCTATGCATAGCTCCGATACTCATCCTGTTTCTTCTCACCTAACTTCTTATGTTGCGAAATCAAAGCTGCTGTTCAGCCGAAAGAGAGACAATACAATAGTATTCATATTTTGTAAAGTTAATTGTCAATTCAAAACTGACTTTTGAATGTCACGCTGTCTAACTGGGTGTTCGTTGGCGATCGCATTATTTTCATGAATAATCCAGAAACACACCGAAAAATCAGTTTAACCATTTATTATTTTATACATATATATGTATACACACACAATACACAGTATGGCCATGGACCGAACTAATTAGTTTATTCAAAGTTTACCGCAGCCGCCACTTCTGGGTTAGCGGGCCCGAGAAAAGCGTAGCTGTCCCTTTCTTAGCCTGTGCATATGGACACGTGCATCCGCAGAGCGTATCTGTAATGGATATGTGATGATCGTAATTGTCAATGTGTTATGTAGTGGTGATCTGAATGTATATTCTTGTGTTATATGGCATACAATTCAGTCACGTATGTATCGATTTATTATCAAGTTAGTAAATGGGCTAGCCTAATATTCAGCTTTTTAATGAAAGAAAAAAAAACATTGGTATATATCGGACCGGTATCGGTAGAAACTTAAGATTCCAGTATCGGATCGCATCGTGCCATCCCTACTATAAATTTTCGACTGGCCTAAATCATGAATATAGAGAAATGTAATTAATGCCATATGTACAAAAAGTAGTACCTAAAACAGGTAAAAACTACAACAAATGAAGGCTGAGATTCTGGATACATGAAAAACATGTGCATCAGCGCAAACACCCAGAAGCAGTTAGTTAAAGAGGCAGTGATTTTTAGCTGTAAAAGAAAGACAACGTAAGACACTTTAAAATCTATGAGCTAAAACACAGCTACTTCATAGTAAAAAAAAGTAGCGGCTAAATAATTAAGTAGCCATTTCCATTAAACCAATGATCTGATTGCGACCTGTCACCGTGTGCAGAACAAGGCATGTCTTGTAATTACATTTCTAATCAATAAAGGCAGTGAGCTGGCCAGAAACTCACTCTATACAGCTCCCTCGGGCATATCAAATGCACCAGAAGAGATATGTTAATATTGTGGCAAATTGGCTGTGTGGACTAACTAAGTTAGGTTTTTAGTTTTAGCTCCTTCAAGTATCTCAAGTTAATATTCCTGACAACTGATGATTGAAAAATGGTTGTATTCAATTTTAAATGTACTTAAAATTTGAAGAAGAGCTCCTGTTTTGATAATAATACATTTTAGCTTATTGTGTGATTGGTTTCTCCACACATGTGCAATAGGTGTTCTAAAAGTTGTTGTCAATGCTGACGCTGGTTTATTTTAGATAAAGTGGCAGCAATGCATCAGCAGAAAATCCAGACACATTTTCAAAATGAAAATTTGAATTTGTGCTTTTAGTATTTATATCTTAATTATGTATAGTAAAAAAGTACATCCTATTTGGACCTCTGTTATATAGGTCACATCTGTTATACAGTTCACATCTGTTATATAGTTCCCAGTTCCCCACAGCCACAGGCTATAGGCTAATATTTCGGCTGCAAGCCATGCATTCTCTGGAAAACCAAGGAAAATCCTTAGTGGAATCGTGGCAGCCAAAGTAGTATTTTAGATTTATAAATAATCCATCAACGTATACTGCAAACCTTTCATCAGCACACAATCTTACTGTGTAAAGAAGGAATCTGCCCTCCAGAAATAATAAAATAAATGAATAAAAAACATAAAAATAAAAATGTATTAAGCTACCAAAGCAGCAACACATCTCCTTAATGACCTGAAGGAAGTGTTACCATCAGCTCAAAGGAAAAGGCCTTGTGTCCTTGAGGGTTGTCATGCCATTTGCTACAAGATTCAGCGTATCCCCAAATGTCCCTGTGGCTGGCTCTCAGGGCGACCATACCACGGTCCAATCCATCACCCCAACAGCAGGCCGGCCAAGGTGAACGCAGCCCCCGCCCGCCTCCACTCTGGTTCTAATGGTGTTGGATTCCATCTACAGATTGGTATTGTTGCCCAGGAAGAACGCTTGGGAGATTTTTCCGTTTAGTCTGGAGATTAGGCCTGGCTGGTTTCATGCCTTCCAGCGTCTGCAACCCCCAGAGCTGGCACACATGCACCGGAGAGGCTGCAGGTACAGCCGAGTGCACCAAGAGTCAATTAAGATTAGTGCATGCTGCTAAAGTAGAGCCTGCTGTAGCACTAGAACAGAGGATCTATATCAGCATAGCAAAGGAAGGGAATCCAATGCAAATTGCATTAGAAATGAAAAGGCCAACAAGTTTTAAGAGCACTATATGAACTTGAAGTCATCTTTTTTTTTTACTAAAATATGTGTGTTCATTATACAATGCATTATATTTTGATGATGATAAAAATGTAATAACATACCAAAATGAAGGTACTGTTATATTCACATTAAGGACATCCATCAACTCACACGCTTTCCTGTTTTTCATAGCTGTGTGAGATTTACAAATATTTCCAGGAGGTATTCACATTCACGGTCAAAGTACTGCAAGTGAAAGGTGACTTAGACAATCTGAAAAGCACAGTGTGGCACAGCATGGTAAAACAGCGGGTGGTACCAACACTTCCTAAAAGTCACCTTATCATAAGACCTTGGAAATGAAAGTAGAACATTGTAGTGGAAAGAAATCACACACAATCAGCCAAATCTATATAGCTTAAATGATAATAATAGTTTTAAAGCGTCCATCAATACAAAACCCTAACTGAAAAACTAGGTCAGTTGCCGTTATGTGGGCCGCCATAGAACAGCATCCAAATGGCTCTTGTGGGTTCATTATTTTTCCCTACTGAGCGGTTTACTGCTTAGGCCAACTGAAAAAAAAAATACTTGTGGAGATAAGTATGGGGAGATGAAGGAAATAATTCAACTTGACAAAAAAACCTAGGACCAGCAGAGGTAAAACGACCTTCAGCAACCATATATTAAACCACACATGTTTTCCGAGGACAAGCAAAAAAAATAAAACTAATTGAAAAAAATGTTAAGGATAAACATAGACTGCAACATTTTTCCCAGTTCAAAATATAAATATTTGCCGAAAAAAAATCATAAACAAGAAAATGTATTATGTATCTGGTAGCCACAGATGAGTGATACATCACACAGATAAATCCCATGGTATTGTCTACAAATTGCTTTTGTAGAAATACAGGCGTCAAGCACTATGAGCTGACGGAGAGATACTCTCTTTTTACACCTCTCAAGGGACCAATAGAAAGAGACACCACGCAGAATCCCACACACCCTGCAGTTGTCCAGTCCCTCTCAGGCTCAGGTTAGATGGAAAACCAGACAGTGTTCAAATACAAATGTTGTACTTATGACTGGTTACTCCATTGCCTATAGCTTGGCTATACTTGCAGCACAGAGCATGGATCTCGTCCTACTGTAGTCTCCGACCGACTGCTAGACAAGCAGAAGAAGCACGTATGGGAAACCTCCCAGAGTTCACCGCAACCTACCTGTCTGTCTGCATCCAGGGGCAGATCAGCAAACAGGAGAGACATGAAAGTTTGCATGCGACAGCAAGGCTGATGGACTACCACGTGAAGGAAAGCTCTTGTGTATCAGTGCTGGTCTTGTCAGCACTTCATGGAGGGGGAAACCAGCTCCCTACTCAGAATTTGCCCTCAAGCACAATCCTAAGCCCCTACTACGTCAAGTTAAGGTTAACCACTGATAATGGAAAATGGCATTCACTCTGTAGCAAGAATCATTTCCCTGCCACTGGAGGGATTGCCAAAGGCCTTCATGACACCAGTGAAGCATTAGGCCTACAGCAAAGAGCAAAATCGATGTGCCACTCTTGTATCACACACACTATCCAATTAATGCTTTTCTAACAGTGTTTCCTACCCTGCTCCGCAAGTACTGGCTGGCACATTCGAACCCCCTCGAGAGCTAAGGAATCAGTCTGCCAGTCCTTTGTAGTCTACAGTCAGTCGAGTCCTGTGAGCTACAATACATTGCCTGAAGCTTCTTGCCTCAAAATGTGTACCCTGGCCTGCTCTATTTTGATGTTTCATGTTGCTGAACGACATCCCCAGTCTTCATACTTCACCCTTGATGCATCTTAAAACCCTATTTGTCTTTTGCCCATATTTGTATTGAATGAAAAGCAGGAATAACAATGTCAAAAAGATTAAAGTGCGGTTCACATTTTTTACATTTATGAATAAGCAAAAATTCCACATGGAATTGTAACAAATGAACAAACAGAAGAACAACAAACCAAAAAATAATACAATAAAATAGCCTTTTTGAACATTATTTAAAGATGCTGAATTATCCGGAGTCCTGAAAATAGCAATTAACGCAGAGGGTTGTTTTGAGATTGGCAGACATTGCTAAATGGCAGAATAAGGTCATACATCTCTGAAATAACTCAAAAGGTTCCATCTACATAAATATCATGAATGCTTTTATTTCCTTTGTTATCTTTGCCTCTCTGAGACAATTGACGATTATATATTACAAAACCTTGTTTTGTCTTTAGCATTGCTAAACCAATATGATGCTAGTGATGTTGTATGACTTTCCTAAGGATTGAAAAACCCCAGGCAGATATCAGCATTATATGGGCCAAAGCAGGAAATATCAATAAAAAAAAGCCAGTTATCACCCAAAGAGAAGACCCCGGAGGCAGCAGCTCCTGTCTCCATGTACTAATCTATAAGTAATGAGGACTCCCTTTAACCTCCCGTGGGCCGCACGTGATGGCAGACTAGGAGGTCTCTTGACTGTAACGGTGTAAAGAATCCTCAACCACGGTCCCATGACCCTTAATGGGTTCTCTACATGCTAGTGTTGGAACTGTACTGTAAAGGTTCAAGAGAAAAAAACAATAGCTGGTAATAGCTCATGTATCACTACATTGCTCTTCTAGGTTTTCCAATCATTGACAGATTTGCTGCAGACCTCAATCACCATATTATACACATTTGCACGGCACATTAGGCAATGTTACTTTGTAGCGCTGTTCCACATGGATTATATTTGGTCAGCTCTTGCTCTGCTCTTGTGTAGTAGGCATGGTCACAACGTTTCAGCATACCTACAGCATAGCATGTGTAACAGTTGTATAATGTGTAACCATTGTACCCACCGCACAACACACAACAAGCAGAAGTGTTTGTGTCCATTATGTATTTTGAGTGTTATGGCATCATTGGCCTTTCGACACGTTAATTAAAATCTTTAGGAGGTCTGGCAACCGTCTGCCCAAACAGGAGCACACTGCGGTTCTCCCAAGGGCTTCATAATGTGTCAGACAGACATCGGACAAAAAGGACAAAATATGGAGAACACTGTGGGTTGCCAGATTATTCCAGTTGCTGCGATGTCAGCAGAAATGGCTCGAAGGGAAGACAAAATGCAAAAGAGATGCAGAGGTACACCCCTCCCCCTTCCAAACCAAAGACAGGCTGGACCCTGACAGCTTCAAAAGGATGGGAGCCTTAATCCTGTCAAAGAGAATTGCATATGCAGCAGACAAGACCACCCTAAGCTTCCCCAACACCCCCTGCCCACTACACAGCTCATCACAGTATGGCAGCTACAATGTGATTCTTGATTTAGCACACTGGAATCTCATTGGAAATAGCTGTAATGTGTTTCAATTGAGCGCGTCGAGGCACATCTGTAGCCCGGGAAGAGGCAGACAGTTGCAGTGTGATTGATGACGGCCGTCTGATGAAGATACACGAGTGTGAATGCGATTGCCTAGTCCCACTTTATGTATGAATAACGTGTTAAATGCTGAATCTGCTGAAACATGGCTAAATGTTCTTTCATATAAAGAATACTAAATGTCTACACATTACAGAATAGAGGCAGCAAAATTGAATTGCAGAGGAAACACAAAGGAATCCAATTAAATTTGGGTTTGGGGAACTAAATTACATATTGGATTTAAAGTTTAGTAAAACAAAAATGTGCAGGAAAAAACACAACTAGACCATTTAACCAATTTAATTCAAGAAATGGGCTGATGTCCACAATAGGGAACTACATTCTGCTGAAAATGAAAGTGCATGAAGACAAATTGAATGAATCGTCCCACAAGGACATACTGCATCGTGGTAATGTCCTAAACCCATTCCCTCTGGTTTGTTTTAAACTACTGATGGGTTCAAACAGAATCCCCAAAACAATGACCGCTGAAGCCTGGCCTCCAACACCTTGTGTTGAAATAATGACACTGTGCAAAAAGATAAGAGAGCAAGAATTAGTTGGGTAGTTGGGAGGTCTGTACTAGACCATTCATTCGCAGGTCAGACTCCAGACAGCAGACTACACCATTAACATGTTTCCAGGGGAGAGAGGAGGGTCAGGAAACGGTCAGCTCACCAATCACGCCTGACATCTCATCTGATGTAATCATGTCTAAAACACTCCCTCCAATCTTCCATCAAAAAAAAAAAAGGTAGCAATTTCAACACTGGGAATCTAACCAGACCAAATCAACGGCTGAGGAAGAAAGTTATTTGATATTTAAGCCTCAAATCTAGTAGTGGTACCTCAGACGGGGTGCTTCAGTGATACAGGACCCTGTGACCTTTCCTGACATTCAATGGGTCCAGAAAAACAGGCTCCCGCTCCGGGCTACATCATTTCCCATTGGGTGTTGGGGGGAGGGGGGTTGCAGGTAATCATGGGTCTTAATCCCACTGCCGCTGAGGGAGCAGGGCCAAACACCCTATACATGTCACAGAAGAGCCCCTAAGAGAGCCCCTGGAGGACAATTAGCAGAACCACAATAATGCTAAAAACCCATTTCATACAGGGAGACCTCGGGACCCCTCTGCATGAAATGATGTCCAGTGAGAACATATTTTAATGAGACTCAAACGCTGCAGGCACTAGGACCCAGGTCAGGCACATGGACATGGTCACGATAACCGCAAGGCAGCTGGATTTAAATAATGTCCGTTTTTTATAAACTATCTAAAAAGCCCTACACAATACAAAGCAAGTGAAACGATGCACAGCAAGGTTATTTAGCTAAAAAGGAAAAATCTTTTTTTTAATAAATATTGTATTTTTCACAGATATCAATATATACATAAATAAGCCTGGATTGCTATCCTAAAATAGCCAAGAAGACAAACAAGATTTTTTTCATCTGGCGTTGCACGCTGGGGACGAGTACACTGCTGCGTCTGCATTTTTAAATAAAACCACTTCCATTTCTAGACAGGGCAGGCTGCCCCCTCTCCTCTCCTCTCCCCTCCCCCAGACTGACACAGCGGTGTCTGGGTTGTGATATGGCGAGAGACCACCCCACTAGGGATGATACCAGCTCAAGTCCCATCAATTATTCACTAGCTTTACTTATCTACACCATGATTAAAATATTCAAATCAAGCGTGCGTACAAAATACACACAAGCAGTATATTGTGGTTTGAAATGGGAGTCTAGCTTGCATTGCAGGTTGTGAATACATCACCAATTACAATTATCTTTCAATTAAGTGTTCAATTGACCAAACGTATAGACCAGTGTTTTTCAACTGAACCACTGGTAGACTGTCTAATGATTAAATAAGCCACATTCAAACATTGTATTGTACACCTATATTTCCCGGTTAACTATCTCCATCTATAACAATTATATTATAACAAACCACTTTCATGGAATGGCAAAAATGAACACTGAACCTAAATCCCTGCCCAGCATCGGAGGATTACAACTCTAGATTGACGACGGACATATTATCACCCCCACCCTGCGTTTACCCTTGTTATGCCACAGAAGTATTACAACACAACCTTATGTTGTGAAGAACTGTTCCATTTTTAGTTGCCCCATAGCGTCAAACTGGGTCAGCGCTGAGCTGTAGGGCTTGTTGTGGCAGAGTCATGCGCTTGCTAAATACCGAATCCTCTCCATTAGGTGTCAGGTCAATATGACAACTATCACTGTGCCGTGTTGTTAGGCTCGGACAGAAGCGGATAGAGAGAGAGAGAGAGAGAGAGAGAGAGAGACGGTGTGTTAACCACCAGGTCTTCAAGTCTAAAACGATGATACATTTCCGCTGCGGAGATAATTAGTTACAGCACTAGGGTATTGGGAGTGATAAAGGAAGGAACTAAAAATATGACACTGACAAATTACAAAAGCAGACCATAGAGAATTAGGGCAGAATACGGGTTTCAGCCCTACATTACACGAAGAATTGTATCCTTCTCATGTGCATGTGATACCAGCACTATTCACTGTGGTACTAGAAAGAAACAGTTTATTGGTTTAATGCTCTTGAACAAGAATGAAACCCCATTCAAAAAATACTGGTATTGCATCTATCTACTAGTTTACATTCATTAGAATCTGCAGAGCAAATGGCCATTGCTGAATTTGCATTCATTTTGTGTAATTAAAGCATGACTGCCATATGGTGTCATTATTCACCTTACGTTAGCTCTAATCATTCTCCCCTAGAGACACTATTAGAGACCTCACTATTAGCATCACTAACCATTGCCTAGACATTGTGACATTAAAATGAAGGTAATCTGTTACTACCTTGCCTTGTCATTTATGCAGTATGACTTAGGTCCAGTCAGACCAAGGACGTTATATAAAGAGCGTTATAACGTTCTCATCGGAGATCCTTGGTTAGTACACTTTGGAGGGCTTTAACCCTCATATGGGTCAGGCTACTTGTTCATTCAATGCTGTATCTGAAGCACACTGCTGTAGCTGCCTGGTAGCAGCCAGCCATATGGCCTCTAGACAGGTGTGGATGGGGGGTGAGGCCACAGGAGGCTGTAAAGTCAACTAGCTAATTTGCAGTAGTGGAGACACTGATCCTCCTCTGATCTAGAAGCTAAACTAGCCATGACAGCTACTTTTCCATTTCAGCTTCATGCCAAGAACAATGGACAAACAATGGGTGTGTAGCTGGGGGCTTTCATAGCACACAGAAACAGCATGTGGTCAGTCAGGATGGTATCTCGCTTGTTACTAAAGCAATAAGGAATACACGTCAGACAGACTGCACCGGCCATTTGAAATGTACTTGTTTTAATATTTCAGTGTATTGTTTTTCCAATCCATTCCAACTCTATAATGAAACGTAGAGTGCGCTAGTTCAATATGCTTACTTATAGGCAAACTTAAGGGGTGCAACATAAGGGTGCTACTATTAAATATGTACAAAAGGAGGTCTATACTCCATTACTCTTGAGGCCAAGAACCCTTAATAAAAATCCTATGAACCATCAAATTACTTTACACAATGTAATCCATCGTTACTCCACATGCCTCCGGACAATAGCCCGCCTGTCACAGTGGGGCCTGGCATGGCCGGTGTCCTTGTCAACCACGCTGCCCTCTTACATCCTCTCTTAGTATTCATCTCATACCTCCATATCCATCCTCCCTCCTTCCAATCTCCGGGCCATGAAAGCTTGTCTGCTGTAGAAGCAATCCAATCCATCACAAACTCAACTCACTTCAACTGACAACTGCAATCACCAATTATGAGTATTGATAAGGAAAGCTACCCCCTCCCACTACTGTGAGCATTACACTGAATCAAGCTTTCAGTGTAATAACCCCCCCCCCCCCCCCCCCCC